>PVJO010004676.1:0-83499 GCA_004026905.1 Hystrix cristata
CAAGTGGTAGAGTGCTTGCCTTGCAAGCATAAGGCCCCAAGTTCAATCCCCAGCACCAAAAATAAAGTAAACCAAGTAAAGTTAAATAATAATGAAGTTGTGTTTCTCAGTCACTGCAGCCATATTTCAAGTGCTCAGTAGCCATGTGTGGCCAATGGTTAGTGCGTGAGACAGTAACCATACAGAAAGAACTCTTAAATCAACACTTTTGAGACTGGGAACTCTCTGAAATAAGAAGATGTATTGAGCCATTTCTAAATACTAGGCAGGAAATGACCAGATCCTGATACATCTTTCACAGCTGTCAGCACCCAAGCCTATTAGCCACTGAATATATGCCCACTAAATATAAAGACCAGGAATATTTTATAATGAAAATTTGGGGAAATCCAAATTGTTTCTATTAAACCTGCATTTATTGTAAATAAAAAGGGCAGGATAATACAAAACTGGGAAAGTTTTGAGACAAGAGGGCATTCTATAAAGAGAAGTACCTGTTGCATCTGGATTGGTTGTGATTAAGAGTTTGGAAAGCTCATTTGTAAGCAAGAACATTCCTTCAGCAATGTAAAACCGTCTTTCCTTGGGTTGGGCCTATAGTTGCTGACTAATTTCCCTGTCTCAAGGTTTGTTTATGCCTCTTTTCTTCCAGGCCAATCATACTCAAAATCTCTTAAAGATACTCTTAAGTCCATAAATGAGCATAGTTCATTAGGTAAAGAGCAGAAACCTGACCTTAAAATATACAATAACCTGGACCTTTTTATCCTGTGAAATGGGCTATCCTTTCATATGTGAAATGAGCCTTTATTCCTGAGGGTGGGACTTTGCTTTTCCCCTACAAACCAAGCCAAACCTTCTATAGATTTATAACTTCACATATTACACCCCAAAACACATAAATATTCCCAAACCCAGTCCATGATGCACTGCTCTCTTGAGAGCCTGCACTCTATTTTCTTTGAGTGTATACTTTAAATTCTCTCTAATAAACCTCTTTATGCCCCTTACTGATGCACCCTGAAAATTCTTTTTCTTTTTAAAAGTCAACAAAACTGCAACTTGTCCTGTGGTTGGGGTTGTCCCTGGTCTGGGTCTGAGAGGTTCTCAGAGATAAGATGCTGACCCGCCCTTTCATAGGATAAGTTTGCAGGTTTGCTGACTCCCATCACAGAAAAAGATTTACTTTTGGGAACTTTAGGGAGGATGTATTAGGCAGAGATTTAGGATGCACTCGGGAGTGCAGTATGGGTGCTCAGAGAAATGCGACACACTACAATTTGGAACTGGGAAATCTCACGAGGCAAATAGAATAATACGACCAAATGAGCCAGTATAAAGTAATTTAGGTAGGGTTGTAAACTTCTTTTGTTTCATTTTTGCTTTGAAGACTCACTAGATGATGAGAGAAATATTTAGATGGGGGTAAACTAAAAAGCTTGTTATCACACCTCGTCCACAAGGCTCCCCAAAGTCAAGATGGGTAACAGTGACGACACCTACGGGGTAAGTTACAGGTTCATTGACTTCCGTGACAGAAAGTGAATTTCCAAGATGTGTCAGTAAGAGGCATATGAAAGTTTATTGTGCAGAATGTTACAATACACACACAGAAGAGAGTACAGACACTCGGAAGAAAGAGAAGTACCTCCTGGTCAGGGGTTGGGAGTTTTCATATGGACTGTGGGGGGGTCCCTAAAATGGGTATCTAGGATGTGTCTTCTTAGTGTCTTTTGTACCCCGCATCTGGTGGACTGTGTCAGAAAACAAACGCTCTACATGCACTGCTGTCCTCTTATGCTTCCTGAGGATAGGGGTTGGTAGAAGGGAGAGTAATTTACAGGCCAAAGTTACAGGCCCAGATTATAGCCTTACTGTCTTTAAGGTTATAGCCTTACTGTCTTTAAGATCCTTAGGAGTTTTTCCTGGAAGGGGAAAAAGAACTGAAATAACTTGGGTTCTGAATGAAGCTGCAGTTATTATTTAAAGTACAATTTTAAAATTATTATTCTTTGTCTCTCTTTTACCTATTCTTATATTTTTCCTATCCTACCTCAAGTTGATCAATGATAGTCTGTGGTAACCAAAGTAAGAAGTGATTGCTGCTTATTTCTACCAGTGAAACTAAGGTCAAGTCTGAACTGAAATTTAGGCATACCATAGCACAAAAGGTTCACCTTTAGCCAAAGACTTTTATAGTTCCATAATATAGCTAAAGTCAAACTCGCATTTCCTGTGACTATCCTGTGTGGATTTAACACTGTATATATTATTTTGTATATTTTATCTAGCCAAACTTTTAATTAGCTACTTTTATCTTTTGCTTGTGATTTTGAGTGTGTAAAATATTCCCTAAGAACATATATTCGGCCCATGAATGATGCTGAAATTATTTTCAAAAGCATGCAATCTAACATAAAAAGGAAAGAGAGAGAGAGAACACAGTTCTCTTGCTTCTGAAACACTGCAGAAAAAGGAAATGAGACTATTTTTCATTTTAAAGAATGTCATATAAGTGACAGATTTAATGGCTCAAACCTTTGAAGTAATTATACTACTAGGACAGTTAAATATGATAATGTAACATTAGATTGGAAAAGCAGAGTAATGTTGGCATATCTGTACATTGTCAATTGTTCAAAAATTATCTTACTAACATAATATAGTAATATAGAACATCTTTCTTTGTGATTTTTTTCCCCTGAATAATGTTATGTTTCACTTTTTAGCATTCAGTTGTGGCTTTTCTGTGTTCTTTGTAAGAGCCATGAGCATTCATTTTTGACAACTATTTTTTAATTGAAGGTTAAAATGAAAGGCTCATTACTTTGTCTATTTATTTTTCTTTTACATTTTCCAAGAAACTGCTTTACTAGGTGTGGCATATAGAAGACCCATATCACGTGTTGTAAAAGAATTTACCAACAATGAAAGAATATAGAAAGGTTAAGAGTTATTGATACACTTCAAAAGAGCAGGTGAATCCGAGAGAGAACTGCACCATCAGGGTTAAAGGTTGAGAGTTTTGTCAGGGTCTGAGAATGTGAAAGGGATATGGGGTGATCAAAACAAGCATCCCAGGAAGGCTTTGTTTAGGTTAGCCTGCACTCTGCCTATCTCACAGGAGCACCTGCATTATGTCAATAGTTGTACCTTAAGGAGCCAATTTGACATTGTCCATTATTTTGATCTTCAAAGAAGGCCCTTCACAGAAGTCTCAAAATGAGGACACCTGTGTGCATCAACTTTGAAAAAGGGATCAGAAACCATTGGGAAGGAATGTGTGTGTTCCACATCGAAGCCGTGTTGGTTATTTATTTTGTGTGTAGTTTGCCCTGCGTAGAATATTACTGCTGCTTAGTACAAGGCAGTTCAGAAAAGCCTGAGGGGGAATTCCTGTATCAAATGATTTAAAAGATTAAATCATTTGCTGCCTAATCCACCTCCACAGAAATAAGAGCTGTCATCCCTGAAATACCATTAATTGATAAAAACAGGACTATTTCCTGTACTTTTGATTTTTAAAAATCTGAAATCTGTGCCAGTTGCAGCTTCCTGCTAAATATACTTTGCACTTTGCTTTAGCTTTGTCACTTTTGCTCTCTGCCTAGATGCTTTTGTTTCTGAGTCCTGTGAAAGCACATAATGGTTAAGCCTGAGAGAAGTAATATACTTAAGAATATAAAGATTATTTCTGAAGGTAAAAGTTATTACATGTGATAGTTAATACCCAATAAAATCTATGTATCCACAGATTTTGAAAATTGAAGATAATAGTGAAAGATTTTGAAAGTTCTTAGGTCAAATGCCTGAATCAAATGCATGGCAATTATATATGTGTCAATAAAGCCAATAATAAGCAGGAATATACAGAAGAAAAAGCAGAATAACAAGATTGTAAACAACAGAAGAAGGGGGACATGTGGAAATTGAAAATGCAGCTAATATTTATTTAGCATTTAAAATGTCATAGGCAACATACTCATTATCCATTCATTCATAAATATTAATTCATGCTTACAACGTGCTAGGCACTGGAAAAATGCCTAGCACATTTTGTATGCCTTAGTTAGTACATTTGGAAAAAATGTACTAAGTAAAATAGAAAATGTTCATGTCCTCTTGGAGTTTAAGTTCTAGTAAAGCCATATGAAATAATGATAATAAATAAATAAATTTCAATTAGTAATGAACATAAAAGGAGTAGAGTAAGAAACCTGGAGAATGCCAGGTAGAAGAGAGTAATTATAACTGGAAATAAGTGGGTCTCATTTAAACAAGAACTAGAAGGAGGTTAGGACTTTAGACACAGGTGCGGGTAGAAGACTATTCCAGGTAGACAGACTAGCTGTAGCTGGTACAAAGGACAGGCATAGTGAATGCTGCTGTGTTCAGGTTGCTGCACACAAACTACTTTGGCTATAAAGAATGTGATATCCCAACAGAAGAATAAAAAGTTTACACAGGCAAGTAAGGAGCAACTACATTAAATGTCACTTTTAAATAAAATAGTAAGATGAGGATGGAAAATGCATCATTAAATTTAGCAAATGGGAGAAGAGTTTTATAAAGTAGTGGAAAATACACAATTAAAATATATTTACTGGGAATTAGAGCAGATCAAGTAAAGAAAGTGAAAACACAGACAACTACTTCAGAGGGTTTGTGGAGGGTGAAATACACTAATGAGTCAGTATCTACAGGGCAGTATTTTAGAGAGAAGATTGATTACTTATTTTAAAATTGAAGATTTCTTTATATTATGATGGAAATAATCTTATAGGAAGTAAAGCAATGAATTACAGAGTCCTCAATCTTTTTTGTTAGGCAGGAAGAGATGGTATTTTCTGTCCATAGATAAAGGGATTGGTCTTCATACAAATAAGGATCATTTATGATGCTATGCAACAAGGCGGAGTATACTTACATGGATGCCACTAAGTCTGAGTTTGAGGCAGTGGAAGTATGTTGACTTTCTTTTCTTTACATAAATTGTCAATTATCTACATAGCCGGCAACTGGAGAAACAATGAATATCAAGGTTCTAAAGGAAGGAGCTGGGTGGTGCCCAACACTGTTCACTGCAAAGACCTACCAAGTAACAAATAGCTAATCTGCCTATGGAAAATTTGATATTCCTCATGGAAATTCTGATAAACATGAAGCAAATATACTGATTTAAGTTTTAATAAAATAATGTCATAGTGGAAGATGTTACCTGATGATCTGATAAAATAACACAAATAAAGTACACAGCATAGTTATGGGCACATAGCAAGGATTCAGTGACTATCAGCTACATCTATAAATTAAGTGAAGCTAAATCTTAGCTCTTAGTCATGATTTTTCCTTTATTGCTAAGTCTGTTTCCCTCTTTAGAATTCTTTATTTCAACAACTATTCCAAAGTATCTACACATTATAGACAAGACTTTTACTGTCATATGTAAATCTCTTTAAATGCTGTGTGTTTCTTAATTTTTCTCCTTTACTCTTTAAAAATGATTAGGATTTTGACTCATTCAGGGAAATTCAAATCAACAGTTTTATTGTGTTGAGGAAGGAAAATTAATTTCATAGAACAGAGTACGTGAGAAAGTACTTTCTGCCAACCAAATAAATTTAGATCTTGAGTATTTTTCCCTTTTAGCCTATAGAAAGTCTGTTTATTTCCACATGTAATTATAAAACAAGTAATTCTGATTTAATGAAACAAAATCAGCCCTGAAAACAAATAGGACTCATTTGCAGTTCAAACTAAATTAGATAGTGAAAAATGCTCCCATTCCAATAAGTTTTCAAATGTCTAATGAAATTATAAACATAATATTTTAGAGCGAGAAACATTGGGTGCATAGATAGCATAACAAGAAGTAAACTCAATTTATATTTAAAGCTTCCCTTATTTGTAAGTCAGTACTGAGAAATTATACAAGAAAATCAAGTTTTCATCTGAATCTCTTGGGATTTATAAGTTTCAAGGGAATTGTGTATAAGTACTTTACAATGTGTACAGTAGGTCAAATTGATATCATGATCCCTGAGAATGTGACAAAGTAAAAATAACTCCCCACATTTATTGGGGTTTGGGGTACTAAATCTCCTTTTGATGTGGTTTCTATGTTCTTTCTGTCCTGATCAAAGAATTGGTCAAGACAAGCTCAAAAGTTAGTAAGGTTTTACATTTATAAAAGGTGGGAAAAAGAAATGTGCTCTGCAGAGTGAGTTTGGGCCAAATAGCAGTGGGAAAAAAGGTATACTCTGTAGCCTGAGAGTGGACTCCTGTGAAAGAAATAGTAAGAGAGAGCTCAAAGGCAACTGTCCTTTAGTATCTTCCATTTCTCAGGCTGACATCAAATATAGTTGTCCTTTGAAAACTTGATCAGTTTCTCATGAGAAGACCACATACAGGGATTTGGGAACTGATCTGCACTTGTGTCCTGGAACTTTGCAGTTAATATGTCAGCCAGCGTGCCACATCCTAATCTCCCACCTCACAACCTGTTAGATGTCAGTAGTGCTGAGTTCATCTTTCCCAAATCCCGAACACGAATTTCAAAGACAAAAGTGGTTAAGATTAGGAAATTTACTGAGCCAAAGCTTCTGAAGGACAGGCATGGTCCCAAAAGTGGGTTGCCACAAAGGCTCTTTCTCCAAGAATATTTTGTACAACAAAATCATAATGCAGGTACAGTGTGGTTCAAAGTATAATCAACCACTAGGATTACAAGTATATTAGCTTAGCTAATATTGATCCAATAGAAAATTGGGGCATGTAGCAAAGGTATATGGCTAGCATCATTAACTTTAGCTTACCTATAACTTCTAACATAGAACAATGACATTTCGGGAAGGGATGGGAGGGTCCAGATGTTATGGTCACCCACCTATGCCTCTGATGCCTGTCTGTACTTACTGGACGGGTGGTGCTAATTACAGTATAATCTTAAATTTCTGTTTATCTCTTATGAGTTCGCCAGCCTGGCTATTGCATCTCCATCTTGAGGTTTGGCTTTCTTCAGACGTACCTCCACCCACACTTTTGATGTAGTTTCATCTTCTGCACTGACTCTTTCAAGGGCCCAATCCCTGTCTGACTGCCTATTAATTTCTATCAAATTTAGCTGTCTATAATAAGAGTAAAATGTTTTATTTGGTAGATGTAGAAACTCAAGAGGTTTAGAGCACATTGTAATATCATTTCACACTAACAGCAGGAATTTTTACTAACCCTAAATTGGGGAGCAGGAGGGGAAGCCTTCACATTAATATGTTATAATTATGAACTACATTATACCAAAATCAAACCATGCTACTATTCCTTTTAAAGATATCTAATGAACTAGTCAAAACTATTAAGCTGAAACAAAATGTCTTTCACATACACACAGCATGTGTATGTGGAATAAAATAATGTTACTGTCATTTGAAATCATTATCTTATAGGTTAAAGGTAGTAGTTTTCCCATGATATCTGCTATAGGGTGATAAAAACGAATAAACTATATAATGATAAAAGTATAAAATGACAAAAGTACACTGTCCTGGGATTAGAAAGAATATATTTTTCTCTGTATTCATAACACACACTGAAATCCTTGAGAATGGAACACTTGAGGATTGTTTTTTGAGTCAAGTAGAAATATGGAAAAGAATTCCACTGATCTAGAGAAACCCTGTGGTGGACCTATCGTGGTCAACTTGAGCAGGGATGCCCAACTGGACTGAGCTGGTGTGGTTCTGGGTGTAGAAGACCGATCTGAGGATCATTGCCTACACAACACAAAGGAGAATGGGAGCAGAAGATGAGGTCCAGCTATTTTCCAGGAGAAGCTCTGTTGCAGCTAGTTTCTCTGAAGTGGGCTCAGCTGTCCTCATCACGGGAGGAGTTTGGGGCCTTGCCATCATTGGGGATGGCTGCTGTTTACTTCCAGAGAACTCTGGCCTTCAACTTTGCCTTGAGAGTAGTACCCTGCCTGGCTCCAGTATAGATTTCTTCAGTCTTTTAGTGCAAACATGGACATACATGGGACATTGCTGTGGGCTCTCAGCCCTTGGTTGAATTTTTCAGGCATTTTTCTAGAGCCAAGTAGAAACAAAGTAGAGATATTTTTGATATTAAATATTTTAAAATTCTAAGCAGTAGCTTTAAAGAGGGCCTGTGTAGCAAAACTTTGAATCCCTTGGTCTTATTTATGATTCAGTCACTTCAAGGGATTCTTATTCTTGACTTTGTTTCATTTATTCCCACACTTAGTCAAATGTCCTGAAACATCTTGTTCCTGTTTGAATGACAGCAAAATAAAGAATTTTTCAAATACTTCAGACTTTTTTTTCCTTGCCTAGTATTTAATAATTCTTATGTTAGCACATATTCCTCAAAACATCAATGTCCTAGTGTGGGTTGCTATAACAAATTACCACAGACTGGGAAGCAAGGCAATTAAACAATAACAATAGTAACAGGGACAACAACAACACCACCAATGAAACCTTACTTCTTATAGTTCCAGAAGCTAGAAGATCCACATAAAGGTGCCAGCCTAGTTCTCCTGAGGGCACCTTCCTGGATTGTGTCTTCACAGGGTGTAGAGCTTCTGTCATTCCTTTGTAAGGGCGCTAATGCCCTTAATGGTGGCCTAATCATTTCCCAAAGGTCTTACCACTTAATACCATCAGATTGGGGGATTAAGATTTTCACATAAACATATTGGAGGGACATAAATATTTAATCCATTGCAATTCATATATGCTAACATGAATATAGTATTTTCTTTAACATTGTTCTTGGGGAGACTCTCTTTCATCACCACACACATTTTTATATCCATCTTATTCCTGCCAAAATGCTTAATGACTGTGTATCAATATGCATACAATTCAGCACTCTGTTGTTGAAAAACAACTGAATAATCACTGAACATTTACGGCTAAGAGTAGACAGCTAGCAACAAAGCAGCAGGTTCATCAAAATTAAGGATTAATACTTTATAATACATTGGAAACATAATCTCAGCATGTCCAGTGGCCTACCCCTTGGTAACATACTTTTGCCACTATTTTTCAAGGTGCTTAAATTATCGTTCCACAGACACTCGTGTCTATTTTATAAAATCCTTTTTTGATATAGGAACTCTAATAAGTCAGAATTCCAGGGTCAGTCAAAGGTACTGCTGGATCTTTGACAAATCTCAAGATTCTTATTTTGTTAACACCATTTTTCCAAAAGAATCAACATTATATAAAACAAAATAAGTTAAGGCACACTATTCTCATTCTAGAACTATGTTTTCTGAGAAAATAAAAGAGCCATATACAGAAAAGTTATACAAGATATAATTAGGTGTGATGTTTCCCAGTATCATTAAAATATATTTTGAAAATTCGAAAGGCAAAAATTTGTAATGGGCTGGAGTCAAAATGGACAATTTTATGGATTTGAAGAAGGACTCGTAGAAAATGGGAGGTTTGAACTTGGTCTGGTAGACAGAGGCGGGAAAAACATTCTTGTGAGGATTAACATATAAACAGTTCCACAGGCTTGTGTTACTCTTTCCTTATGATGGGAATGTCATAATGACATTTTCCCATTTCCTTCAGTTACTCTCTGCTGCTTTTTCTACAGATGTTTGAGGAGCTGGCTACCTCTTGTCACTTATCTGTATTAAATATTCGCATTATCATCTTACTTATGTTAGCACTGGTCACTTTCTAGCATTAGTCTTTATTTTACTTTTTCAAAGAGTTTTGCCTCATCCAAAATTGTTTATTTGCTTGCTTTTATTGTATTGTTTGCCACCCCCCACTAAGCAGTTAACTATGTGAGAAATTGAAATTTGTCTGTATTCTTCACCTATTGTATCAATATCAACCTGTACAATGTTCAATATGAAAGCCATAAGCAACCACATTTATTGAATACATTGATAAATCTATCACTGGTAGCTCTATGTGCCACATGTACCACAGATGACTTTGCCTCTTCTTTTGTAGGACATGGGACTTGATCGTGTTCTTCTCTCAGTCTTTCTGTTGGTCACTAGAGGCCTCCTTGTTTTATATTCTTGCTCAATTTGACTTCTATTCAACACAAAAAAAGAATATTGGTCAATATTTTATGAAGTAAAATATTCTTGCATCTATCTTATAAAAGTATGAATTTGACAAGATAGAACACCTGCTCTTTTATATATACAATATGAGAATTTAGCATGCATTATGGACAGTTAAAAGAAAAATCCTACAAATTTTTTGTTTTCTCTGATATCATCTGCTTCGTAAGATCTATCATCTTGTTACAGCACTCGTAAATAATTTCAAGCTTTTAAGTGTGATAGTGTCACTAAAATTTTCTTTTAAGAAAACTTCTGCATAAAAATAGTTATTTATGTTGATTTCTGTTTAGTTTTTCTAAAGACAAATGTGAAATTGTCTTCTGTTAATAAAGACTAAGAGAAATACAAAAAAAATTTCTTGGAACTTGTAAAATTAGGAATTTCTTCTATTGGTTGAGACCGGAAATATGGAATCCTGTGATCCTGAAAATTCCCTTACTCTTTTTTGTAGTCACAGACCACTCTATGCTCCACCTTAAAAATCCATAAGCGAGACACTGGGGTTTAAAGTAAAAAGATGTGATTAAGTAAGTGCAAAATCTTCTACCACTCCTATGAAACAATTCAGTTAATATCCTAACAATCACAGTTTTGTGCTTAAAGATCACCACATTACTATAAATAGATGTTAAAGAAACTTAGGTTACTATTAAGGAAAGGATAGTTGGGAGTTGTTATTAACTTTTCAAGTATATGAAACGCCCCTTATAAAGGTTGACCAGATATTTTCCATCTTGTGGAGAGAGAATCAAAATAAATGATTGCAAATTGCAACAAGAACAATGTAAATTATGTCTAAAACTGCTTCTCCACTGAAGGCTACTAAGGTGGAACAAGTTACCTTTCACTGTTTGAGTACAGTACTATGTGGAGGCAGGAAGTGAAGGAAATGTGATCTTCCAGAAGTTTTCTCCTGAGAGAAATAGATATTTATCTTCAAATAAAAGACGCTTACCACAATAACAAGCTATACAATTATAATTTTGCTTTTCCTCCTTCACCATTATGCTTTTATTTGGAACCAGGAAAAAATGGTAAAGACAAGAAGTGTGTCTAAATTAGAGAGGCTGGAGAAAGACAAATGAATAAGGAAAGATAATTCAGAGTTAAAAAGTGATCTGCGAATAATAGGAAATTCAATGGCCTTCTTTTTACATGCATGTTCTGAGGTCCTAAACAAATGAGTACAAAGCTCCTTGAAATTTATATTTGCATGATTTTCACAATCAGAGTCTAAGGCATTTATCAATTCCAAACGAGGAGTCAACTTTGTAGTGTTTCATGATCTTAGACTAAGTGTTGCCTTAGATAAATCATGTTGCCGTATCAATTATGACTTTGCAGAAGCATTGAAAAGTTAGTTAGATTGGAGACTTCTTTCCTGGAGCTGAATTGACAAGATGACCTTGACTCACTCAGGGAGTTTTGAGACTGAAGGAATGCTTTTTTGGCTCTTTATTTCCACACACTATAGTATAAACCATAAATCATGGAGCTCATCAAAGAGAAAGAAACTGTGCCTCTACAGGGCCACGATTCTGTTACTTGGTTCTTCTTCCCAGCTATCACATTCTGCTTCATTTTTATTGGGTAAAGGCAAACAATTTTATTTTTACTTTCTCTTTATCCCACTTCCACCTTTTCCTTCAACTAAGTACATCGCCCATACCACCCTGTCTGCTAAGCAATATGTAAGAAATATCATTTTCAAAGAAGCAAAGAAAATTTAATAGTCTGGAGGCTAAACATAGAAGTTCAGTCATCACGTATTGTAACTACCCCATGACTAGCTGTGATAGTTGTTGATATACAAATATTATGGATTTAACTGACATATAAAGATAAAAGGGAGGGTTTGTTGCTTAAAAATACTCTGGTTTTCTATCTAACTCATCAAATATCAACAACATAAGTAAATGAACATTGTGTTTTAAAATGATTTCTACCAAATTCAAATTTTTACTATAGAGGGCCAGATAGTAAATGTTTTAGGCTTGCTGGTCATGCAGTCTATGTTGGCAAATTTTAGGTATCAGTTTGGTGTAGGGCTATTCAGATAGCTCGGAGAGCATTATTTTTTGATATGTCATAAGTGTTTCTGGAAAGATTGGCATTTGAATAAGTGAACTGAGTAAGGAAGGTCCAACCTCAACGAGTGTGGGTAGGCACCATCTTATCTGAGAGCTTAGTAAGTTTAAAAAAAAAAGCAGAGAGGAGAATATGTTCTCTGCCTCCTGGAGATGGACGATCACCCTTCTCCTGCCTTGGACATCAGAACTCTAGACTGTCTGGCCTCCAGACTCTGGAACTTGCACTAGTGGCCCCCAGGTCTTCAGGTCTTCTGCCCAGGACTGCACCATTGGATCCTCTTGTTTCTCAGGATTTGAACTTGTTCTGGGCCATGCTACCAGCTTCCCTGGCTCTCTAGCTAGCAGACAGGATACCTCTGGGGCTTCTTAGCCTCCATAATCACATGAGCCAATTCTACTAATAAGTCCCTTCTCACTGGGGTAGTGCAGAGACAGCATACTGGTTCGGTTTTGCTGATGTGGCTTCTGTGACAGCTACTCAACTCTGTCAATGTAGTACAAAAGCATTTGTAGGTAATACATAAACAGACCGATCTTTTTCCGCTAATATATAAAAAGTAGGCAGTGGCTGGATTTGGCCATCAAGCATACAGTTTGCTGACCACTAATTGAAGTATTTCTTTATGGTAAATTTTAATGTTCTAGTCTTTCAGCTATTCTCTCCTTTCACCTGCTTTTCTCTCTCAGATAAGGGAAAGGAGAAAGAAGGAAGGCATCCTCCTGTCCTGCATCTCACAACCTCAAAGCCATGTTCCTTGTCTACCAGCTTCTGGCTTGCCCTGCTGGCTTCGTCCGGCATAACACATAATTTAGAATGTCCCCGTGAGGGTCCTGAGTGGAACTCTCTGGCTGCCTTGTTCTCTCCTTGGCGCCTGTGCGCTGTGACCTCTCAGGGGTCTGGTCGTCATTGCTGCCCGTCTCAGGCCAGGCAGTCTGCGCTCCGGCCCCGTGAGACACCTTCACCACTCATGGGATACTCCTCCAACATGCTGCATCTGCATACTGTATGTGACCCAAGTACAGTTTGGGGGATTGTCCCCAAAGATTTCAGGTATCTGACTATACTAACTGCCCAAGTTTAACTCTTCCCATGGTTTGTGAAAGGCCTGCTTGCATCCCTCTGTTTTTAATATCATCCTAAATTGTGTGTCACTCCCCACTTAACCCCAAAGCCCAGAGAGCTTCCCTCAAATGTATAACTCGATATGTTAGAAGGTGGATAAAGAAATTTGAAAAGGCTTTTCCCAAAATAATAAATGAACTCGGATCTTGTACTATATGTCACAAGTATTTTTCTTTTTATTTCTTTTCTAATAAATCATAATTAATGCACTCTGACTCAGATTAAACAGATCAGCTGAGATAAAGACTGTACATTAAAAAGGTCTGTTGAGGGAAATTCATAATTAACTTTCAAACTAGTACTCTGTTATGTATTATCTGTGCTTCCTATTCAATAACTTTCCAGGTAGATATGGTTAGTCCATTGAGTGTGTCAAGATTTGCCCATCTGCTACATAAGAAAGCAGGAGACACACTTTAATTTCTGACTTCATTCCTCATTCTCTCGACCACAGTTCCTGAAAGACATAAAAAGCTAACTAGCAGTAAAGTCTATGGTCTATGTTTCAGCCCTAAAGCCACGAAACATTAACTTGGACAATTTAACAAAATTATCAAACGTCTCTCAGCTTCTGTATAGAGTAATAGAGATTAAATGAGATAACAATAGTAACAAAAGCTGTGTTTCACCTAAAAATTATTTTTAGATAATGTATAATAAGATGCTCACTATAGAACCTGCCACATAGAAAATGCTCAATTATACCATCTATTTCTTAAATTATTACTGCTGTAGTAGAATCATATCCACCAAGAGCAGCTCTTTGCCTAAAACAGAAGCAATCCTTGAAAGACGGTCTTTGTTTATTCGCATCGTGAAAAACTTCTACTTTTTAAATTAATGCATGTTCGTGACAGATAATGAATGCTTCCATTTTGGGGAGTTTGTACAGGTACGTCTCACATCTTAATTCCTTTTTGTTTTCCCTCCTCCGTGCCCTCCCTTTCTAGATCCTCTTCTCATTTGCAAGGATACCTCCTTGTATCCTATCATCTGTCTTCTATTTTGCGTTTTAAAATTTGTATACTTTGGGTTTCTCATGTAAGAGAAAGCATGCAATTTAACTTTTTGTGTCTAATTTAATTCATTAAGTAGTATGCTTTCCATTTTCCTACAAATGACTCAAATTTATCCCTCTTTCTGGCTGAGTAGTATGTCATTGTGTACACATACCATATTTTCTTTTTTTATTGGTACATGTTTGTACTACATGATTACATTCATTGTGGAGAGTTGGTACATGTGCATAGCCTTTCGTAATTCTTTTTTTATCCTCTTCCTTGCCTCTTGCTCCCTCTCCCTCCATCTCTTGGACCTCTTCATTCATATATATAACAATTTTCTTTTTTCTTTACTCTCACTTCTCTACCCTCCCTCCCCACTCCCTTTGTCTCTTGGTTCCCTTTCCATATGCTAATGAGCTATCTCACTATTTCTTATTGTCTATCTTTTATTTTGCTCTTCATTTATATTTTGGGTTTCTCATATGAGTGAACCTATGTGATAATTAAGATGATTTGTTTCACTTGACATTATGGTCTCAAGGTGCATCCATTTTCTTACAAATGACTCAAATTATCCTTTATGGGAGAATAGTAGTCCATTGCGTATAAATACCACATTTTCTTTTTCCACTCATCTGTTGATGGACATATACACTGCCTCCAAGATGTAGGCATTGTGAATTGTGCTGCTACAAACATGGGTATACATATACCACTGTAATATGTGTGTTTAACTCTTTCAGGAAGATACCTAGAAGAGAAATAGCTGAGTTAAATGGAATTTCTAGTTTTAGTTTTAGTTCTAACTCTCCATATTGATTTCCATAGTAATTGTACTGCTCTACATTCTCACCAATATTATAGAAAATTTCCTTTTTCCAAACAGCCATGCCAGCATTTGTTATTATTTGATTTCTTGATAATGGCCATTCTTTCTGGGGTAAGATAGACAGACTCTCAGGACTGTTTTAATTTGCATTTCTCTAATGGCCAATATTGTTGAACATTTATTCATTTATTTACTGGCCATTTATATTTCCAAAATGAAGTATAAGTTTATTTCAATTGCCCATTTTTTGATTGGATCTTTTATTTGGGGGGTCTAATTTTTTTGAGTTCTTTATATATGGATATTAGTCCTTTGAGCAATAGCTGTCATATTTTTTCATTCTGTATATTGTCTCTTCATTCCATTGGTTGCTTCTTTTTCTGTGCAGAACCTTTTTAGTTTGATATGATATGTTGACTTTTGGAATTATTTCTTGTGCAATTGGCGTTCTGTTCAGAAAGTCCTTGCCTTTGTCTATGTCTTCAAGAGTTTAACCTATTTTGTTCTCCAGTAGATTAAATGTTTCTATTTTAAAATTTAGATCTTTGATCCATTTGATTTTGGTTTACTACATGGTTTGAGAGATGGGTCTAGATACAGTCTTCTGCATGTGAATAGCCAGTTTTCCCACCGCCATTTCTTAAAGAGCCTATATTTCCTCCAACAAAAGTTTTTGGCACCTTTGTCAAAGATCAGGCAGCTGAGTGTGCCTGTACTTGTTTCTGCATCCTCTATTCTGTTACACTGATCCACAAGTCTGCTTTTTATCATTTTTGGTTTTTGCCAATACCTTACTGTCTTAGCACAGTCACTTTGTAGTATAACTTGACATCCCTGATTGTGTGACCTCCTGCCATGCTCTTGTTGACTGAGATTGCTTTTGCTATTTTAGGTTTCTCCTGGGTACACATGGATTTTAAGATTTTTTTCTGTAGTTCTTGTAGAATTTGGCAGTGAGTCCTTATGGACCTGGGCTTTTCTTAGTTGGTGGGCTTTGTTATTGTTATTATTATTACTTCTTCAATTTTGTTGACTGATATTGGATTATGCAAAATTTTTGAATCTTCTTGGTACATCTTTGGTAATTCATATATATCTAGAAACATATTCATTTCTTCCGAATTATCCATTTTATTACAGTCAGGTTATCAAAGTAGCTACCAATGGTCTTTTGGATTTTAGCAGAATCCACTGTGATTTCACTTTTTTCTTTCCTAATTGCATTGATTTGGGTCTTTTCTTTCCTTTTTTGGATAGATTGGTTAGGGGATTAGCAATTTTGTTTATTCTTTCAAAAAAAAACCAATTCTTAGGTTCATTGATTCTTTGTATTGTTTTTTAGTCTCAGTTTTATTAATTTCTGCATCTATCTTTATAATTCCTTTCCTTGTAGTAGCTTTGGATTTGGATTCCCCCCACCCCAGGACCTTGAGGTGAAACATTAAGTTATATATTTGAGCTCACTCTATTTTTCTGATGTAGACATTCAGAGCTATAAACTTTCCTCTTAGGTCTGCTTTATTGCGCTCCATAGGTTCTGATATGTTACACTGGTGTTACTGTTTGATTCTATTTGATTTATTGTCTTATTTCTTCTGTGACCCATTGACTTTTTAAGTGGGTATTGTTTAATCTCCATGTGTTTACATAATTTCTGTGGTTTCATTTGGCATTGACTTTTAGCTGCATTGCACCATGATCTGATAATATGCCTGGGATTATTTCAAATTTTCGTGTTTATTTAAGCAAGCTTTATGGTCTAGTATGTGGTCTATTTTGAAGAAAGTTCCATGTGCTGCTGATAAGAATGTGTACTCTGTTGTAGTTGGGTTGGATACTCTATAGATTTCTACTAAGTCCGTTTCTTTAAAGGTGTAGTTCAACTCCGATGTTTCCTTGTTAAATTTTTGTCTCATTAACCTGCCTATTTGTGACAGTGAGGTGTTGTGTTAAGACACTATGAGCGTGTTAATGTTTGCCTGATCTTTTATGTCCAGTAGTATTTTTTTTATGAAATTGGGTGTGCCCATATTTGGTGTGGACATATTTATAATTGTTATCTCTTCCTGTTGAATTGTTTCCTCAACCAAAAATAAAAATGAATCAAAGATCTAAAGGTTAAAACAGAAACACTTAAACTGCTAGAAGATAAAATAGGTAAAACTCTCAAAGACACAGAATAGGCAAGGACTTTCTGAACAGAATTCCAATAGAACAAGAAATAACATCAATAATAAAAAATGAGATTATATTAGGCAAAATCCCAGAGTTGAACACAGTACAGAATTTTAAAAATTGTTAAATTTTGTTTAGAAATTACCTGTAAAGGTAATCCTGTTAGCAATAATGCAGAGTTTTCAACATAAACCTCATTGGCCAGAAGAACATGGGAGGAAATTCTTCAAGCCCTAAAAGAAAATAACTTTGAAGCCAAATTAATGACAAACTATCATTCAAAGTTGATAGAGAAATTATAACAAAAAGCACCTTAAGAAATTCAAGACTACCAAACCCGCACTGCACAAAATACTCAAAGATACCCTAGTCAGAAAAAATAAAGGCATTGCGAGCAAAGGGCCTACTGGAATGAATAGAGCGACCAAGGGGAGCAGACAAGTGAAAGGGAGAAGTAAAGGAGTCAGCAACAGAAAAACAAATTCAATGCAAAGAATCAGTCAATATATTTCAGTAATTTTAAAAAATGTAAATGGTCTCTCCCATCAAGAGACACGGGTTGTCAGAATGGATGACTTTGTCTTCATTTTAGAAGGAAAGCTTTCAGCTTCTTCCCACTTAATACGACGTTAGACATTGGTGTGTCATAAATGACTTTTATCAGAATGAGATAAGGTCTTTCTATTCCCATTTTTTCAAGGATTTTATCATGAATGGATGTTGGATTTTTGTCAAAGGCTTTTTCCATGTCTATTGAGATGATTATTTGAGTTTTGTTCTTGCTTGTTTATGCGATATGTTACATTTATTGATGTGCATATGTTGAAACATCGTTGTATCCCTTGAATGTAGCCTACTTCTTTATGATATATGATTCTTTTTATTATTTGTTTGCATTCCGTTTGCCAGTACCTCATTGAGAATTTTTGCTTCTTTGTTCATTACTGATGGAATTATTTTTATTGCTAAAGTAAGACTGGTGTTGAGAGGATTTGAGAGAATATTTTTGTGAGCCAGAGAAGGAACGCAGGGGAAATGAAGTACAACTGAAGAAGGAGGGAAGCTGTGAGAATGTCAAAATTTATCAGTATATTGATAGCTTGTTTTTGGACCCTTTGTACATGATTTTGTTGAAGTTTACATTGACTTGCCAGTGAACGGTACTATTAAGATTAAATCGCTGCTTAATTCTCATTCTCCTTTACACATATACAGATAATGTTTGTATATATACTAGATTGAAAAAGGACAGGAAGAGAAGGGAAAAGGAGAGAGAGAGCAAAGGAGAAGAAAAAACACAAGCAAAAAGGAACCTAGAGGGTTGAAAAATATAAAGCGTCACATCGCAGACCTATTTATATTGTAGCCTGAGTTCAACTAGTGAGGTTCCCCACCCTATGCCCCAACTCTTCAAACCCCCACCCCCACATTCACATGCGTGATTTGTAGGGAGGACCCAAGCTGAGCCCAGGGCCTGGCTCTCTCTCGCTCTCCTTCCCTCTTCTGAGCATTGCTGCAATCACAAGTTACTTCTCTTCTCCCTTCCTAGTCCACAGCTTGCTGTCTGTTTTCGCAGGTCTCTGAGCTGGTCCCTTCCTATGACTTGTCCAACTTCCTGCCTCTGAGAAGATAGGCTTATGGATCTATTTGGCCCTCTGAGCCCACTACCCCACTGCAAGCCTTGCCGAGAACATTGCACCTGTAGGCCTTTACCTTTGTCACAACATCAAACCCCTCAGTTAATTTGGTGGGGGGGAGTGATTGGCTAAGTGCCCAGTTTTCTGCTGATTTCCTCCAGGGCCCTCAGTCCCAACTCTTCCCTGTATGATAAATTCTGTAGTTGTTTCTACAGTCTTCTTCCACAAGCATTCTGCCTAGAGTGCCAGTGAAAGCCCTCTGGCCCGGGTGCCACTCTTGGACTCCCTGCCTGCAGCCTTCCCTAGTTATCCATGCCAAAGCGTCACTTTCCTATCTGCAAATGCAGTGACGCCTTGGAGCCTGTTGCATTGGTCAGCCCCTAGCGCGGAATGGGAGAGGTGCACATGCAGGTGCCTGATGTTGGGCAATAGGCAACAAGGAGGATGTCGTATGGGCACAATGTATCTGGAGTTGGCAAGTGCCTGTTCTGGGTCCATTCTGGACTCTTCACCCCAGAGTCTTGCTGTCTGCACACACTCCCTGTTCATGTAGCCTCTGAGCTGCTCTGTGCTTAGTCACGGTCGCTAATCAGGGTAAATTGCCTATCTTCAACTTCCTCAAGGACAAACTGCGGCCCTCTCCTGCACCACTCGCTGGCTCTCAGTCTCTGTGACACACTAGCCTGTGGATAGTTTCCTCGTCGTGTTATCCTTCTAGGTGGGGAAAGCAGAAAGTTCAAAAGCCTTTTCCAGCAGCCAGGCTGCCACTGAGGTGCAGGTTCTCTCCCTCAGAGCACGTAATCGTCTCCCAAGATGGCGCGCACACCAGACCCTGGGTGTAGAGGGCGCTGTGGCCCAGGAATGATCGGCTTACCCCTCTAAGTCTCCCTGATACTGGGCTTGGACCTGGTCAATATTTTCTTCTGTATCTGGCTTTCTTTACTGGCCCCTTTTCATTGTACCTGCATTTTTCCAATACACACCTCAGAGCCACCCTCTCTTACCACTGCCACCTCGTTGGCCATTCTATTTTTAAATGGACTAATAATTGTCAGATGTGGGAACGAATTTCAGTGTCCACTGAAGTTGGACAGCCATTTTATCGCCATCCTGCTCAACAAGTCATCCTCGGGCTCTGGGCCCAGGACAAAATGGCAATATCGGGAAGGGCAAAAGGAAATGTAAAAAGACGTGTCCTGGATGGGCCGAAACAAGCTGCTGGGCCAATTCAATATCCAGCAAGACTTCTTTATTTTGAATTGGCATTTCTATGAAAATGTCAATTTTAATCCACTTGATGTGATGAATTTTGACTTTTTTATTTTTAATATCACAATTGTATTTTCTTGTCTCATGAGCAGAGGAGACATTATATTATGGGAAGAAACTTGGAACAAATTATCAAATATGTGCCTTATACTTCCTGGTGTGTCACTCCCTATGTGACATCAGCAATAATTGAGCTTTCACTCATCCATTTCAAAACACTATCAAGTTATATTTTAAGGCTCTAAGATGGCGTGATTTCAACAGTACTTCCTAGTGAAAAATTGTTCCTTGACTGTTTTCTATTGTCATTAATACAAATGCTTGTTACTGCCTTCATCTTCAGTCCAATAGGGCTTGAAAACATTTCCATTGTCAACTACCTGACAACCATTAATTAAGGAAAAGTAGGCTCTAGACATTGAATATGCCATTATTTTTAGAATAATTATGGGTTTCAATTCCTCATTTGATTTACTATTTAAGTGAAATATAAATTACAGAAATATAGACTTCAGTGTGTAAGGATCGCTTACACCTATCAGTTGTATATACAATACAGTTTAATATAATTGAACATAATGGTGAAGCATAAATTTCCCTTCTCACTTATACATATTACTTGGCTTTTGAACTATCCTCATACTTGCTTTACATAACCACTGACTATTAGAAATTCATGATATCACAAGATGTACCAATTATATTATTTTGCTTTAAATATCTCATGTATATTTGGATTTTACAGAGTTACTACCTAACAAAAATACTTTGTAGCTTCTCTTTCTTTGGGATTTCTAAAAAAATCTGGGTCTTATTTCATCACACAAGAAGCAGAAACCCCATTCTCTTAATGTATGAAAAGTATTCTGTTTGGATATTTCCAGATATTAGTAGCTTGGGTATTGTTCTCCCATATTGCATTGACCACAAGAGATGTGTCCTTTTCCACTCCAAACAAAGAAAAAATACACCATATACTTAAAATGTTTGCTTGAATGTTCATTCATTTATCAGATATTTATTCATTCAATACATATTTACTTGTTCAGTAGATAGCTAGGCCTCCTGTTTGCCACACATTCTGATAGATACAGAGAATAGAAAGTCAAACTACTTGGTTCACACTTCCTAGAGTTTATGGCCTAGTCAGGGAGGAACACAGATAAGTTGATTGTGATTATAACTCAAGTGCCACATCAGAGAGCTATTTCACAGGCTTTGAGAACACAGAGGAGGAAAATCATATTAAGATAAAATCTTTAAAGGTGTCCGTTGTTCATAGGATTTGTATCTTTACCACTTAAATTTATTGTTGCTTATGAGTTCTTTAAGAGCTTCCTTAATGTAGTGTATGTCCACAACCTAATGTAGCACACAAACTTAAAAAAAAATTTAATGAGCATTTGTTATATGCAAAGATTTAGCTAACTTATTTTGCTGGCTGACAGAAGAAAATAAAATTTTAGGCAATTCCATTGACTAAATGAAAATTACAAAAATGACAATGAGTGAACAATTACTTTCAGAGAGAACAACAGAAAGAATGTATTTTCAGAAATTGAAGGTCAAACAGGCAAACTACATCAGAGAAAATCAGTTTCTTAATTTCATGAAGTCAGATTTGCTATGGAGCATACAGTATATGACAAAATAATTGTCTAGTAATTACTCTAAAACATGGAACAGAATCATATTAAAATGGAACTAACTGCTTTTTCATTGTGGCCAGTGACAAGTAGTGACATACATGCTGCAAAGTACCACTTTTCTTTTGTGAGAGGTGACCTTTTCACTTGATGCTTAAGTGACTCATTTTGCCCCACGTAAAAATTCCTGCAACTCTGTCTCTCAGAGAAATTGAAACTTCTCCATGTAGAAACTTCATATTCAAAGATGAAAATGTTATACATGGTCTTAATTACTCTTCTCTCATTGCTGAGACAAAACCTAACATCTAAAGTTAGGGGAAGGTTTATTCAGCTCACAGTTTGCAGAGGTTTGAGTCTGCAGTCAGCTGAATCCAAGGCAAGGTGGCAGGGCAGAAGGGCAGAAGGCAGCAAGATAAGCAAAGTGGTAGGCAAGGGGTAGGAAAGCCTCTTTCTGTCCCTTATAACTTATCCAGGCTGCCAGAATTAGGGCGGTGCAATCCCAACAACACACACTCTACATTCAGTCACTCTGAGAAAGCCCCATCTGTGACCACATTGAGGCTTTGGGGGGACATCTAGACACAAACCGTAACATACATCTTACTCCATATACTTGTTATGTGTAACATTCATTAAAGTTCATATATACTAAGTGTTTGGTATGTGCCAAAGACTATCCTAGGTAACAGATGTGTATGAGTTTACAAACATACATCTAGCAGGTATGCAGTCTTCTCATGTTTTAGGTGAACACCGAGATGGAGATTTTGAGGATGTTGCCCAAAATTTCAGACAACTAGAGGTAGACCCAGGACTTGTAACCAGCCACAGGATGTCTAGAATGACAGAACAATGCACCATGTGCCACGCATGGTCCAGAAACCAGGGTATGGTCTTCCTGCTTATATTTTTGAAAGATACAATCTTGCACTAATCTCACATAGCTAAAAGTAAAGACAATATATCACTTGATTCATAAATGAATGCATAGTCAGTGAATATGTTGTTACCTTTTTATCTATTATATTTAGACTACTATTTTAACAGAGAAAGACAAATAGGTATCCTTGAGCAAGATCTATTAATGTCTCAGATATCAAAGGGAAGACATTTAAGATTTGCTTCTCCTTTCCAAGCTCAAAAAAAAAAAACAGATTTGTTCGTGCATCTGGAAAAAATAAGTCACATTAATGTACACAATCAGACAACTGAGTGGTGAGTTTATTCAGAAAGTAAGGTATGATTTTGCATTGATATCATTAATATAAAATGTATATTAAGCAATACAATAAAGTAAGTGTTATGATAAACATTCCTAATACAGGCATGTGCATTTGAAGCCTTCATTGTGAGGGTATCTTAGTCCGCTCAGGCTGTTGTACCAAAATACTGCAGATGAGGTGGCGTACACAACAGAAATTTGTTTGACAATCTCAATCTTAATGTTTAAAATCTTAAATCTTAAACATTGTTGCAACATATGTTCTCAATAAGAATTACATTTGGGATGAAGCTCATAGACAAGTGTGGAAAAAGACAAATGATGAAAATTAAGTGGACTAATAGAATAATGTCAAATGTATAGATAAAAGAAATTGGAAATATTATCAAGAAACTAAAAAAGAGAAGATGGGAAAAATTGCTTTCAGACTCTCAAGGAAAGATAATCCTTATGCTATAAAAGCTTCTCAGTAATACGGACTGCTCCATAAAATAAATATTGATAATAGTTATTTATTTTGCACTTACAATTTTCTAAGACCATTGTAATATTATATTATTTCATGTAACTGTTTATGTACATATCCTACCATTAATATAAAATCTTAAGAGGGTTCCCATAACAGAAAAATATGGTCAGACATGCCGGTATGCCAACCTGACCGAGTCTGGGCAGGTATGTAAAAATACCTACATAGGTATTATCACTAATTTGTATAGAAAGCAGAATTTATGAAAGATTTAAATAAAGAAACCTCTGGTACAATATGTACCTAAGACCCAATAAGAAAAATTTAAGGATATTCAGCATATAAAAACATTTAATCAAGTTAAATAAAAAGATAGAACCAATACTTGATTTAAAAGTAGTGTAGAAATTAATCCCTGTAACATGAGAATAGTATCTCTCTTACACAGTGGCCAGCCATAACACAGTTATTACAAACAGAAATGTGTCAAAGACACCTATCATCATTCTTATTTAACTTTATTCCAGAAATTCTAAGCTAATAATAATAACAATAACAATAAATTTAACCTATTGAAAACAATACATAAAAACTTATTTACATATCAGAGAAACTGTTTCTCTGATATGAGAGACCATAATTGTAAATAAGGACAAAGAGGTGTAATAGATATTATATAAAAGGAGGATGGTGTGCAGAGGAGAGGCGTACTAGAAAGAAAGAAGGGGAAAAGCACAAAGGCAACAGGGGAAAAAGAGGAGAAAGGGAAAATATGGAAAATGATGAATGAACCTGCTGTAAATAGGGAGGGAGGGTGCAGAGGGGAGGGGGGAGAGGGGGGAGAACCAAGATACATCATGTATAGGTATAGAATTAATGTAATGAATGTGACCATTGTATGTAGAATGTACCAATACATGTTCTTGGTTTAAAATAAAATTTAAAAAAAAAAAAACTTATTTACAAAGCCTATGTATATAAAACTTGGAGACTTGATAAGCAAAAAGCAAACACAAAAATTAAACATTAAAATTAAGAAGAGTTCTGTAAAGTGATCCTAAAAAATATAAAAATAAAAAATTAATAATTTTGCTCTATTTCAGAACTAATCAGGAGGTAAGAGAGAGTAAAACATGCAACACATAGTGGCAATAAGGACAACAATACATCAAGTGCCTCAGAAAAAGTATTTTTTATGTTGGTAACTACCACAATTTACTCAGTGATATGACAATTTTAATGAAATTGTTTCATTATATATGTTCTCAATAAGAATTACATTTGGCATGTAATTTTTCCAAATAACTTAAATATATATCATGCATGCTTCTTCAAAATATTAACTTGATTTTTTTTTCAAAATTGGACTTCACGGATGAAAGTCTAAAGTTATGTGGAAGAATAAACAAGTTATTTACTATATTATTGAGGAAAATAATTGAAAGGGGAAATTAATATAAAGACATTTAAAATTTGTTATATGCCTCACCCATTAGCTAAGAGATAAATGGAACATAATAGATAAATGGAATAGAATAGACGATCTTAAAAAAAAACCTTAGACATATTCATTAAAATGATAAATAAATCTTTATAAAGCAATTTGCCAAAGGCAATATTATGCTATATTGTTGGAAAGAACTGACAAGATGGTTGGAAAACACATTAAGTTGCTCCTTATTATACATTGAGTATGTAAATAATCTCAAAGAATTAAAAATATGATATAAAAACAATTATAATTAAAAATTAGAATAACATCAATTTGACTGGTCTTTAGTTGTGAAATAGTAAGTAAAAATGTAGAGACAAAGGGGAAGTGAGATATATGATATTTGACTACACAAATTTAATAACTTTTGTATACCAAAATGAACAAAAACCTCAAAAAACAATTTGCCAAAAATTTTGAAACAAAAAGTTAATTGAAGGAATATTGTCACTGATAAATATAACTGACAAAATATCTTCAATTCAACAATTAAAATAGTTTGTACAATTTGGGAAATAGACCAATGGGCAATCCACTTATAAATAAATATGAATAGTCAAAAAATATAAGCTCACTTTTACTAGTAATCAAAATGATTTAAACAGAAACTTACATGATTCTTATCAAATACAAAAAACAAACAAGAGACACATACATCTTAAAAGATAGTGAAGTTATCTAGAGGCGGAGAGAGAGGAGAAGGGAAGTAAAAAGAATTAAAATGAGTCATATACAGGTACCAATTCCCCAGGATAAATGTGATCATTATGTACGGCAAACATGTACTGATAAACATTTAAAAACTTTTAAAAAATAAAAAGTCTAAAAAAAAAGAGGTATTTTCATTTTAAGAAAAGATATGAGTCCTTACTTCTTTTTGTAAGGATATATATCCTTACAATTATTCACGATCCTTCTCCTTTCTCTATATCACTTCTTTTTTTTTTTCTCTATATCACTTCTAAAGAGAGAGTTAGAAATGTAGTTTTAGGTATTTGTAAGAACTACATGTTATGGGAATATTTATATTAATAACAAACTAAAAAATGTTCATAAGCAACAATATGTGAACAGTTAACTTCGTTCCAGTACTTTCATACAGTGAAAGATTATCCAGCCATTAAATCAAGTTTTTTGTTAGTGGCTTGAGAAAACACTCACAACTTGATATTAAGTTAAAAAGAATATTATTTGCTTCTCACTATTGTTTTTAAAAATACTGTACTTGAAATCAAATAGTTAAAATAACAAAATAGGCCTAACATAAATATGAGAAAGAAAAGAAAATATTGTTATTATTTCTGTGCTTGCAGTGTAGAGTACTTTCATTTTTTATATTTGTGTGTTCAAAATCATATGTAATAAACATTAAACTAATACAAAAGATCAGGCTGTTATACCCAGCTCATTTCAATAAAGATTGTGGTTACTATTGAGCTTTAGTAATAGCTTGAGGACAGAATCAATGAAGAGGCACAGTGAAGTCTGAAACATCCTAATAGTGGACACATGGTCTCTGGTTCAGAGTAATAGAAGCCCCCAGTGTCCTCTCACACAGTGCACAGCATTGGAATTATAAAATATCTCCGTTTTTCACTTAAGAGAGTTGAACAGATTCTGTGATAGTCTCCAGAAAACCATGCCTCATAAATTACCGAAGTTTTGGGTTGTTTACTTTAAGCAACCCTAAACCAAGAAGTTCTTTCTTAAAATAATTCACAACTAATAATTCTCCTTCCAGGAAATTTTCTTATCTGTTGTCCATGAGTCAAGTTATCAGGCTTACAAGATTATACCAGGTCACAAACCTTCCCTTTCCCCTGTTCTCTAGTCACTTCTTCCTGGTAATCAAAAGAAATCAGAGACTAGTTTCTTTAACTCCTTTCTCCCCAACGCCATTCATACAATAATTTTTTTCAAAAGAGAATGAAGGCGAGGAAAACAAAGAGTGCTCAAGCCACAGTGCTTGCTGTGAATTGGAGGAAAACCAGGACAACATCAGGTATAAAAGTTAGCAGTCCATTGCAGCAGTCTGGGAAATAAATGACCCAGGCCTAAACAGGACATAGGTCTAAGTAAGATGAAAAAAGAAAGTGACATATTAATGTACTAATTAACTAGATGTAGGGCTAAAGGAGGGGAAGAAATAATGATTTTTCAATTGGAGCCCTGGGCAGGTATGTGATTGTTTATAGCAACAGAGAAAACAGAGAAGTGGTGCTTGGGAGGATAGAGGCCCTTCAATAAAAAATAAGAGAAGTGATTTTTATTTAAACCCTGATGGAAAACAACCAGCAGAAACATAGAAGGTGAAGATATAGGAAAAATGAGGCTAATTGCTGTAATGAGGTCACTTTTTTTTCAGAATTTAATAAGGGGAAACATCCTAGATACGAGGACAGATGCTTTTCCACTGTGGAGTAGGAAAGGAAACAAGAGCATTCTCTGTTGATGTATTCTTTTTTTGTGCCTCCATTTTCTCTGCTATGCTTGCAAAATGTGGGACTTTTTTTTATAGACATTTAATTCCTTAGAAAACTGAGTATTCAAAAGATTGCTGTTTAGTAATGAAGTCGGATAAAGAGGGTATTATGGCTTGTATCTAGGTGTCCACCCAAAGCCTCGTGTGCTCATAGGCAGGGCTTTTTGGAAGTGACTAGAGTTAGAGTATGTGAAGATGGATTAAAGGCATGTGGTAACTGAATCGGTTTACATATTTGTGAGTGTTGACAATGGGAAGTCCCATTCTGGGTGTGGCTGGCACCAACCTATAGGCCTGTACCTAGATGGAATATAAAGAGAAAGATGGAAGGCAAGCTGCTGCTGTGCTGCTGCTTGCTGCTTTCTGTCTGCCCTGCCATGGACTGTTTCTCCTCTGTGACGCCCCTCTGCCATGCTGCCCTGCCTTATGCCAGCTGACTATGGACTGAAACTTCTACGAACTGTGAGATAAAATAAATCTTTCCTCCTTTAACTTTGGGTGTCAGGTATTTTGTCTTAGCAACAAGAAAGTAACCAAGACAGAGAGTTAGATGACAACTGAGGATGTTCTGTTGAAGATGTAGAGAAAGAAGCTAATGGAGGTGAATGAATGTCATGATACAACCCCATTCCACCACCACTGCTAAGGATTGAATATTTGTATCTCTAGGATGGATGGCTTCTCTCTCTTAGGGTTTTGGGTTCTAAACTCCCTTTCAACCTTTTTTTTCTAATAATATAATTTCTCCTAAGAATGTTAATTAGTTCATCTTTAGATCACTCGGCTGCAAGTTGCTTAGATTTGCTTTTCTCTTAACATCTCTTTAGCAAATTTTATCATATTATCTCCTAAGCTTTTGGCTTCTTCATGGCTTATTCTTCATATTTCAGTCCTTTTTGGTTTGTCCTTCTATTGTAAATTTAACTTGAAGTTTCAGAAGCTCCTCATTAACAACAGTGATGTGTTTTTATTTAATCCTAGTAAATCTGGTGTTAATTAGTTTCACATGTGTTCAAAAGATGACCAGCCTGCAAATTTGGTCTGATACAGAAATTGTTGTCATAGCAATTCTTCATCTAATATGGTGTTTCTCTTAATAGGTAGATGCTGTCTCTTTTACTCCCACAGTGTTCTGAGAATCCGTTACTCTTTGATGCACATCATGGTGTTCATTTTGGAAATGTATTATTCAGGGTTCTCCAGACAAAAGAATAATAGGACAGAGTCTTGTAATATAGAAAATATTTCTATAGAGAAAAATGTATGTAGCTATTATGCAGGAAGATATATTGTAAGGCCTATACACAGAGAGTTATTACAAGGTATTGGCTCACCTGATTATGGGGGCTAAGTAGTTGAACAATCTGGTACCCGCATACTGAAGACCCAGGAGAGCTGATGGTGGAGTTGAAAGGATGAGGATTGGGAAGCTAATGATGAGGACTGTATTGAGTCTGAACCCTCAAAAACCAGGAGCACAGAGGGCAGAAGATCCATGCTCTATCGAACTAGTCTGTCAGAGAGCAAATTTAGCCTTCCTTAAACTTTTTGCTCTATTTAGGTCCCGATTGTACATGATGATACCCAGGCATATCAGGGAAGGTCATGTGCTTTATTCCTCTCACCAAATCTCATACTAATCTGTCCCAGAAACACCTTCACAGGCACACCTAGAAAGTTTGTTTTACTGTCTCTCCAGATATGTCATAGTCTAAACAGGTTGACACAACTCTCACAGACTGAAATGGCAAGAATTTTATGTTAGGGAAAATTATAGAAAAGAGCCACAGGGGATGAAGCAATTGGTTTACTGTAACTCACCACCCTTCCCTATAAAGTGGACAGAAACTTCTATTGTTAGCAGGTGGAAGATAAGAAATTAAGAGAAATGTTCTAAAAGAGATGTCGTGTCTCACCAAATTGAAAGCTGCATTGTCTAGGATTGAAACTTTCCATCTGCAACTCAAACCCACAAACTTTGCCAACATAAAGAATAGCTGGATTTAGGTTTATAGGGCCACACAGTCAGTAGGTAAGAGCAGGAGTATCAAGCATTTTCTCAGATCAGTGGGAGCAAATGATGGAGGATAGAGTCCAGTAGGGATTATGACTGCCAGACAGGTACACAATTTTCATTGTGCTTCACGAACACGACTGGGAGACAATACAAAGAAGAGAAATTCTGATGGCAAGACCAATGAAGGGCCAAACTATCAAAATGTTCTCATTTAAGATATATGATTTATATGCTTAGCTGATGAGATCCACATTTAGAATATAAAAATTAATAAAGAAGCAATTATTCTGTTTAAGAAATCACTGAAATCAATACTTATAAGTTCCCTAAAAACATTAACTGATGGTATTGGGTAGAACTCTGAGACATAATTAAAATTTTATCTAAACACTTTCTTTTCTCTACATATATTGTTTTTTGGCAACCTGATCCTTTGAGATTAGTTTCCAAAGTTGACTCGACATAGCAGCACATAAAGAATTCATCCGAAAGAGAAAGCAGCTAGTAAGGAACACAACTATCACATGGGCCTTTGATCAGCAATTGCTTATGTGTCATTTACCCATGGTGCACCTGGAATTGCTTGATAAACACTCGAATCATAAAATAAAGCTCTGTACCTACCCTGCTCAAATTTACTTTTCTGTACTCTCTTTCAGACAGAAGTATAATTACCCAAACCTTCTAATGCTCTGGACCCACTGCTCCTGGCCACTGGTTTCCAGAATGTGAGCAAAGAGAAGTGCTGTTGAATCAAGTTTCTTATAAGCAATAGCTCCAGAATAATAAACATCGTAAGATACATGTCGACTCATATAATTTATGTTACTCTTTGCAATTGTAAGCTAGAATCCCATTCTCAACAGATGTTTTTAAGGCAACACATTCTGGACTCCAGCCATCATTATTGTCCCGATGAAGATGTTCCAATCATTATTGACCACTAACTATTTGACCTTAGACAAACAAGGATGCATCAGTTTCCTCATTTGCTAAAACAGATACAAGTGGAGTGTACATTTCATCTGCACTTTGGAAATTTTAAAGGAATTAATATCTGTAAAGTGTTTAGAACTATGCTTTATATTGGAAATGATACATACTTATTCATTAAATGAACAAAAGAAATATATTTTTCCTGAAGACTAACAAAATCTATATAAAATTCTTAGCCTGGTGCCTTGGTCATTTTAAAAAATAATTAGTACCTCTTCGTTCACTCATAATAATAATAAGCATCTCTTTGTTTGCTCATAAAACACATTGTGAGCAAGAATATTCCAAATATGATTTAGGTGCTAGCTACTGAAATCTGAGTAAAAACACCCAGTCTCTTCATTATAAGTCTAGTTACAATTGAACAGCAGTGACAACAATTGGAGCAAGACATTAACCAAATACACAAACATAGGAAATTTACTGCCGTAACAACTATACAAAAATGATATGTAATACTATGAAGCGTGTGCACGGGGCTTGGATTTAAGTGTTCGTGGGAGGTTGTCAGGAACCTTTCTATAAACAACTGCCAGTAGAGCTGGGAGAGCAGAAAAGTGAAAAGGAGGATATCATCAAAGAGGTGGGAAACCTTTCCAGGGAGAGGGAAGAGATGGTTGGGCGACCAAGTATAAGCTAGACAAGCATGGTCATCCAGGGAATGAGAAAGAGCAGGCAATGGAAGGATCGAAGCCAGTGCAATAAGACTGGAGACAGAGGTAGTCTCCACACCAGCTAAGGCTGTTTATTCCACATAAAGGTTTTAAAAGTTTCAAAATGCAATTTACTGAAGGGCTTTAAACAAGAAGGCAACATGATCTGCAGTTTGAAGCTACAACGGCTTGGAGAGCAAGATTGCTAGGCCTCACCCCATAGTATTTTATTCTATAGGTCCAGGTTGGGGTGGGAAAATTGGCATCTTTAACTGGATTCCAGGTAGTGGCATAGAGATGGAAAAGGAAGTGATCCCCTTTGCCAACTATTATAAAAGGCTACAGCTGATGCCCCACTGATAAAAAGGTTAACAGGAGAATAGAGTAACAAATTTATTTGATTATAACTTTACATGACACAAGAACTTTCAGAATGAAAATCCATGGCCCTAGAAGGTAAATGATCCATTTTCTGCTTAGGTTTAGTGAAATCTATTATGATCTAAGCTAATAAATAGGCCAAATGGCAAGCCTGAAATGCTGGCCCATTCACTTCTTCCCAGCCTTTCTGTGCAGTGTTCCTTCCTTCCCAGTGAGGAGCAGGACCCCTTCTGAAATGGGGATATTGTGATCTACTGTAAGACAAGGTAGGTTGGAGAATTTCTTCGTGGCCAGCTCCAAGACAGAAAGATTGGGGGGGGGGCATTAGAGAGATATTTTAAGCTTTGTATAGAAAAGCTTTGAAGAAAGGAGCTCTAGTTCCTACAACTTGCCTTGGGAAAGAGAAATTCTAGCTTCTCTGACTTGCCGTTAGGGAAGAAAGGTGACTAAGAAGACAGGCTTTAGAAGTGAACTTTGCTTCCAAGGTTTTTATTTTGGCATATGACTTTCTGAGCCCCAACAATGCTGCTGCTAATTCTGCTGGTCTATGTGCTGTGAACAAATTGAACAGGTCAAAATTAGGCCCTGGGTGGTCCATTTGGAAAGTAAAGTCAGTGTTTCATACAAGAGATGATGGATATGTGACCTGGGGAAATAGAGAGACGTCAATTACTGTAAGGAATACTAAGAAGATAAAATTGGCAGGATTTATTACTGGGAAGGCAATAGACATTAAAGGACAGGGGGTGGTAAAAAGAATCCAGTGGGTTAATTGCTCTCCCTTGTCATCTGGAATAGAGGGAATAGTAATAGATCACCTCAAGATGAGAGTTTTGATTGTGTGTGTGTGTGTGTGTGTGTGTGTGTGTGTGTGTGTGTGTGTGTTTTAATGTTTCCTTTGACTCTTTGACTGGCTGCTACAAGCTGAAACCTGACAATAACCACAGTGAGTGCTGGTGCTGACAGCTAAGTTATAAAAGCCTGCTGGACTCCAGGGGCACCAGCAAGCGTGTTGCAGGAGAATGACACGAAGGCACCGCCTGGCCCTGTCTGCAGCATGAGCCAGATTACATTTGGGCTCAGTGTCAGATTTGATTGTACTAGCCAAGCTGAAGCTGGTAAATAGAGCTCCTAAAGGGAATAAAAACAGTGATTAAGAACTAGGGATTGACTAGAGAAGAGAGAGCACAGATGAAAGATCAAACTAAAAGAAGTTAATCCCTGAACTGAAAAGAAAATTTCAAATAAATGAATGTAGAAAGTGCCCCCAATAGAAGAAATTATAGTGCAGAAAAAAAATGGCAGTTGGTATTTCTCTTGCCATTGGAAACAAATATCTGAGGCAAAAGGAAAGTTTTAAAAAAGCCATTTATTAGGTTAAGATGAAACCATGACCAAACTAAATCAGTGAGTGGTTAGTGTATGCCAGGGAGTACCCAGAGGAAAAGAAAAGTGTTGGTGATCCAAATTGATATAGTTTGGTGGCAACTTCCCTAGAGTTTGAGGAAACAAAACAAAAGCTAAATCCTGGAAAAGCCAGAGATTATATTATATTTGAGAACCTTTGAGAAAGGTTCACAAACACGAATTTGATAGCATTTCAGAGATCAATAAGTGTCTACTTGCCAAAAAGCAAATGGCATTTCTCCCAAGGCTGCAGGTATTTGCCTTAAAATTCAATGGAGAGAACTGTGGGAATCAAGAACAATGATGCCCACAAAAAAGCTTAATAGAATTTGAAATTTCAAGGGAATCTTTGAAAATGAGATGATGAACATACAGTTTTATAGTACGAGATATAATATAATTTGACCTATAATAGTTAAAGTATAAAGCTTTTGTTTTTTCTTCTAAGTGTCCATAGAAGCATAAAAATTGTAGAGAAGAGTAAAATAAAAAAAAAAAAAAAAGCAAGAGCAAAAACAAACAACCGAAAGCAAAAAATAGCTTAGGCAATTTAAAACATTAAAAAAACAGTTCAGTACTCAGAAGACTTTTCATAATCTTAGATTACTATGATGATACTAATACATAAAAATTACATGGGTAGAAAGTTACTTTCCAAGCCTGAGCCTGCCTAAACAGGTTGCTGATTGTTCCATTAAAAAAATAATTTCAAGTTAAACACCGCCATCAAATAACTGAATTTTAAGCTGAATCAGTGCAGTGGTTAATATAAATTGAAGAGATTCATTAACTATTTTGGGAATTTAGACACTATACTGTTGTTTTTTTTTTAATCCAGAGAATTTTAGACATATTTTGGAGGATTCAAATTATCTTCGTTGAATCTTAAAAGGAGGAAAACAAAGGAAGGGAAAATATCAATTGGATATTCTGTTTGGAATGAAGTTTCTTTTCATTTGGGTTTGTTTGTTTCATGCAAGAGAACAAAGTTTAAGTGATGTAAACAGAAATGCACATAGTAGAAGGTAACAGAAGAGCTCTTGGAACTAAAAGAATACCTGGAGAAAGCAGTAGAGAAGGACGGAATCAGGAGCCGTTTCCTGTACCCACATCAGAATTGACATATTATCGTCTCAGGAAACCCCACTGTGATTAATCAGCCCCAACATTTTTCGCAATTGACTTTCTGATTAAATTTCAACACCACAGAGAAAGTTTGAATAGTGTGACTCCTGTGTTCAACACTGGTTAGGAATTCCAAAATTGCACTCAGGAGAGGAGAGGTGATATGCCAATAGGAAACTGGGGTGCTGTTATCAGAAGCAAGAAGACCAACACGAGATGGTGAAAAGTGACAAATGTTTGCTGCATAATACTTTGATTACAATGTGTTTGCACAGTAACTTTAAAAAAAAAAAAGACTGCTTCCGTAAGCTATTAGAAGATTCTGTATATATCCACTTGAAATTTTCCCACACATTATTAATAGTGAGTTATATTTTGAACTTACAGGAGATTTTTATATGTGAGCATTTGCACATAAATGAGAAGAAATCTATTATTATTCCAGAAGTTTCACCTAAGAGCACTGATTCTCAATTTTTTAACAAGGAATAGCACCATAACAGCAAACACATACTGTTACTATTTAAAAAAGAATGTCAAAGTTTGTTCATATGTGGCAACCTTTTTGTTTTTTCTTAATTTATTTTAATGGTACATTTTAGATGTACATAGTGATAACATTCATCATAGGGGATTTGTACCTGTACATGATATATCTTCTTGCTTCTTTTTTTCCCATTCCCCTCCCCTCCCTTCTCCCCCTTCCCTCCTTTTTTACAAAACCTTCGTTTCCATTTTTTCCTTCCATTTCTTATTTCCCTTGTCCCTCTGTTCTCCCCCCCCCTTGTTCCCTTTCTCATTTGGACACTTTCTTCCCTTTCCCAATATATTACATTTTAGTCTATATTTATACTTTCAGTTTCTCACACCAGAGAAATAATGTGGTATTTAAACATGTGTGTCCGATTTATTTCACTTAAGAGTATGGTCTCAAGATGCATCCATTTACCTAGAAATTTCTCAAACTTATCATTCTTTATGGCAGAGTAGTACTCCATTATATATAAAAAAAAACACATTTTCTTTATCCATTCATTGGTTGTTGGGCATTTGGGCTGTTTCCAAGATTTAGCTATTACAAACTGTGCCGCTATAAACATGGGTGTGCATATATCGCTGCAATATCATGCTTTTAATTCTTTTAGGAAGATACCAAGGAGGGGAATAGCTGGGTCAAATGGAATCTCTAGTCCTAGTTCCCTGAGGAATCTCCACACTGATTTCCACAGTGGTTGCACCAGTCTACATTCCCACCAACAGTGGAGAAGAGTTCCTTTTTCTCCACATCCCTTCCAGCATGAGTGAAACTAAAATCTTTCACCCTAAAATCTGGAACAAGACAAGGATGTCCTCTCTCACCACTCTTATTCAATATAGTTCTGGAAACATTAGCCATAGCCATTAGACAAAAGAAAGAAATAAAAGGAATAAGGATAGGAAAAGAAGAAGTTAAATTATCATTATTTGCAGATGACATGATACTCTATATAGAAGACCCCAAAACTCCACCAAAAGACTTCTAGATTTAATAACCAAATTCAGCAGTGTAGCTGGATACAAAGTCAACACTTAGAAATCAATAGCATTCCTGTACACAAACAACAAACTCACCGAGAGAGAAATTAGGAAACAACACCTTTCACAATAACATCCACAAAAATGAAGTACCTAGGAATCAATCTAATAAAGGAAGTAAAAGATCTATATGATGAAAACTACAGTACTTTGAAAACGGAGATTGAAGAAAATATCAGAAAATGGAAAAGATATCCCTTGCTCCTGGGTAGGAAAAACCAATATAGTGAAAAATAACCATACTCCCTGTTGTACAGGTTTAATGCAATCCAAATTAAAATACCAATAGCATACCTCACAGAATTAGAGAAAACAATCCTAAATTCATATGGAACCAAAAGAAACCTAGAATGCAAAAGTAATTCTGGGCAACAAAAGCAAGGCAGGAGCCATCACAATCCTTGACCTAAAACAATACTGCAAAGCTACTGTAATAAAAACAGCATGGTACTGGCACACAAACAGACCCCAGGACCAGTGGAACAGATTAGAAGATGAAGAAACATGTCCAAACACTCTCAGTCACCTTTGACAAAGGGGCCAACAAACTCACTGGAAGAAAGACAACCTCTTTAATAAATGGTGCTGGAAAAACTGGCTCTCCAAATGCCGAAGGTTAAAACTAGACCCGTATCTTTCCCCATGCACTAAGCTAAAATCAAAGTGGATCAAAGATCTTAATATTAAAACAGAAACACTAAATCTTTTGGAAGATATAATAGGTAGAACTCTTAAAGACATAGGTATAGGCAAGGACTTTATGAACAAATTCCCAATTGCCCAGGAAATATCACAAAGAATCAACAACTGGAATCTGATCTTATTAAAAAGCTTTTGGACAGCAAAAGAAACTACCAACAGAGCAAAGAGACCACAGAGTGGGAAAAATTTTTTTGCCAGCTATTCCTCCAACAAAGGACTAATATTTTGAATATAAAAAGAACTCAAAAAAATCAGACCTCCGAAATTAAAAGACCCAATCCAAAAGTGGGCAACTGAGATGAATAGACACTTCTCAGATGAAGCAGTAGAAAGAGCAAATAGACATATGAAAAAATGTTCAACGTCACTGGTCATTTGAGAGGTACAAATTAAAACAACCCAGAGATTCCATCTCACTCCAGAAAGAATGGCTATTATCAACAAATCAGCCAATAACAAATCTTTTTTTAATAAAAAAATCTATTTCTAACTTATTTCACTTACCAATTTATTGATGATTTATATCTGGAGTTGGTGTGAGTCGGTCATTCTAAAATCTTTGACACATTTTTAACAAGGATAAAAAGTTCTATCAGTCATGGTTTGATCATGTATCCACACCAAAAATAGAAAGTACACTATATGATAATTGTCAAATAAGTTGATTCAAGAACTGCTAAAGACAGGGTACATCTCTTCCAGTTGCTGTTTGCTACTAATGTGAGATTTGAAAAGTAGGTTGAAAAAGTAAATAGTAGCTGCCACCTACAAATAATCCCTCAAGTAACAAGATACAACACCAACAGTCTGGTACTATAATTCACCTACAATTTTAGGAAAGTATTGAATTTTGTTCTATAGTGTATTCTGCTTTTTTTTCTCTTCAATTAAGGTCCACCTCCTCCATTCTGAAAAAAAGTGCTCACAGCGGAATTTCCACTCTTTAAAGATGCCTCTATTCTCCTTAGTTTCTCTAATACCTTGATATGGGCCTATGGTTCTCTAACCTTTTTCTGTTTTAAGCTTGCTTCCATTCCTTAACATTCAGTGAAGGATTTTTAAAAATTGGAAGCAGTCCAAATGGGAAACTGAATATCTTCCACAGCAAGTCTTATCAAGCAGTAATTTTTCTAAAGATTCTCTTATTTGTAATGCTAAGGTCTTTATATTTTTTGCTAGTTTTGAAGCAATTAAAGTATAACTGAAAAAGTTTGTCCTATTTACTGTTACAGTTTTCTTTATGCTATAAACTTGTTGTTGTCTGGGGTGAGCACTGTAGCAACATGGCTGAGAGAATTTTAAAAGTAATTTGGTGGATTAACAATGAACAGTATCAGGAGTATTTAACTAAATTTTAGTTAGGAGGAATGGGTGAGAAGGTTTCTATCAAGGGAATGTCAGTTTGGCTCTAGGAGGCAAACTTTTCTCACAGTTTCTGTACAAGATGCGGCCTACTTAGTAACTGCCCTTTGGCTTAGTGGCTGACCTTGACAGTGGTGAGAAGTTGAAGGCAGAGGCATACCGAACAAACAAGTAATACAAATGTTCCAGGAAGGAGAACTAAAAAAACACAGTGAAAGTTAAGATTAAGTAAGTCAACATAATTGTCTTGGGAGCCATCCAAGAGATTAGTAAAGCAAATTTCCTGGTGTGTCTGGGGGCTCCTGGAGATGTGACCTTGAGCTCTGTATGTGGTACCTGGCTCACTCCTCTCCAGTGCTTTGCCCTGAGCTATTTCCAGGCTACTATAACATGAGTAGCTTTTCTCTGCCAGGCCTATTCATCAAGATGCTCTTATTTTGGAGCCAAGTGACTATGGACTGAATGGCCTGAAACCATGAACCATACTAAACATCTTTAATTAGTGGGTGTTGGTTATTATGTCCCCGTAACAAAAGCTGACTAATATCAACACACAAAAGAAAGAACAGTATTTTCTGCTTGGTGACCAGTTCTTCCTCATTTGGGAAAAAAAAAAAAAGCTATGGGACTGAAATAGCATAGATGCCGCCTTTGAGACAATGACAAAGATGCAAAACTAGGAGATTTTGCTCATCTACTCGGGAATACTTGTACCTCAATTTCAGCAGCAGTTTTTCCAGGGAGGGATGTACATCAACTGAAGAGAGAAAGCAAGTGAGTACACTTACCTTTTTTCATTCACACTCGGTTAATTTTTTGTTAATATAGATACCTAGCATAGTATTTTGCACATAGTGGAGACTCAGTAAGTCAACCATTCATTCATACCACATGTATGTAGCGTGTATGTAGCATTAAGCACCTACTGTATTTTCATGGCAAAGACAGCACAATGAAGAAAACAAACTATCTCACGGAACTTACATTCTGCTATCATGGATATAATTGTGTTCTCTGCCTGCAACTTGCAGAATCAGTGATTATAAAATATATTCATAAAATGCCCACACTCAGGAGTCAAACGACTACAGTTTGAAAGTGTGTTCTATTATTTCCTGATTGTATAACTTTAGGCAGCTGCTTAAATATTTTGAGCTTCAGTTTCTTTTGAATAAAATAGCACTCTGGGTTAATCAATTAGCTTGTGTGTGACTCTGTATGTGAGTGAGTGAAGGTGTGTGTGGAGGTGGGTGTGAATGTAGCTGCTCCAATCAGTCTTTGGCAGTAATGAGTACCATGTAAGTGTCAAGTATTGTTCCTGTTAGGGAAACTGATCTAAATTGAACTCATGGATAAATTGTCTTTAATTTTAGAGTAAAGCATAGATATAATTGGGAAATCAAAACAACAAAATTTGAAGTACCAAATGTGAATGATTTACTTATTCAAAGAAGATTGTAGAAGGCAAGAGAAAGCACAATTCAGTGGTTAGCCTGATCACTTATATCTCTGGCCCCGACATTTACATCCATGAAGGAATGATAAAACTTTTTTTTTCCCTAGCAGCTGTATAAATATTAAGGATATGATATGTCCAAGGCCTAAGCATAACCATTTATTAAATGGTCATTATTACTGTTGTAACCTGGTTACATTGAATCGACATCCTTTATTTAGATAGAATTTTTAAGGGATGAAATTTAGAAATAATTTAGCACAGGTTTTACTAGTTTTTTTCAGCTTTTTCATAAATTCATTTTAATGGAATGATAATTTTAAATCATGTTATTAGATTGTTTTTGTCATTGCATTTAAATTGTAAAAGGATTTAAAGACATTTTTAACCAGAGTATTTCTATAAGCCATTTCATTTCAGTCTTATACAAAGAAAACAAGGATAGGCTTAGGAAGTAAAGTTACATTTGTTCCTTTATAAACAGCCAGTTGAAAATTTTCTCAATTCATATTAAATGTTAATTTTGTACCAATAAAACGGAGACCTTTCAAGTAAGTTTTATCAGTCTGCAATTTTAGTATAAAAAGAATTGAGAGATTTTTCAAGTAGTTGTAAAGTAGGAAAAAACAAAACCAACCATCCTAAACTATCTTTGATTACACTTTGATACATTTTCAGTACTATTTATGACTCATTGTTTATATTTTTGTGTTTTTATAGCTAAAATTGCCTTTCTAAAAAAACCCATACCTTGTTTTTGAAACGAGATTGTAATTTGCTTCATAAAAGGAGCTAAACTTCTTTCCTTATTTTTCTATTCTCTAAAATTATTTGTTTCTTATTTTTTTAAAAGTGGAGTAATATTTTCTATTCATTAAATTGTTGATATCATTTCTGCCAAAGTATCTAGGCACAGTGTTTATTTTTAGTTGTCATTTATAAATTCAGTTTCTTTAACTGAAGTTGTTGATTTTTCTTGTTCAATATTGGTACTTCTCCACTGGCACAGAACAACCAAAAATTTCATCAAATCCTTCAAATTTATTAGCATGAATTTTTCAAATGAGTCCTTTATAATTTTAATCTATGTTAAATCAATAATAATTTATCCATTTTGATATTTGATTTTAATCTCTTCCTTGCTTAAAGTTTGGGTTGATGTTTTCAAAACTTGTGACATTATTATTCCTTTCAGATTTCTGCTCTCAGATGATTTTTTCCTTACCTTAATTTTTCTCCTTTTTATTTCTCTAGCTTTGAACCATTGTTCTTTGTCTAGCTTTTAATTGTCCAATTCTTTAGTTCCTCAAAACTGTTTTAACTACATATTATAATGTTTCACATATAGTACCTTCAACACTTTCCTCCAAAGAATGAGATTTCCTTCATAATTATTTTTCTGATTTTTTCCTTATTCTAAGAGTCTATATACATATAGATACATATTTGTTACTTTTTTATTATGAATTACAGGACTGAAATTGACAGTAAGATATATACCCTTTGGTTCCAATAATTATATTCAAGAAGTACTCTAAAATGTAAGATCCAGAAACTTTGGACCCAAAGTCAAGTTTCACTACTCAGAAAATATATACTTTAAGAATAACTGCCTAGGGTTGGGGATTTAGCTCAGTGGTTAGAGTGCCCTGAGTTTGATCCCCAGTACCAAAAAAAAAAAAAAAAAACAAAAAACCTAACAAAAACTATGTAGCAAAAAACATGAGCTTTAAAATGTGCACAGAAGTTTAGATAATTAAATGAAGGTCAATTTCTCTCTTTTTCTGAACATTAGAGAGCCAGTATTCTACACAACTTTTAATCAAGATCACAAAATACTTCAATGAATGTTAAATTAATAGACTGCATTGTTTTAGTTAGAAGAACAATATGAGTTTCATATTGGTAAAAATTTAATTAAGAAAAATTTTGCAAATAAATTACGTATTTTATCTTTGTGTTTTTATTCATAAAGATTCATCGAATGTTAATGAGGGAAAACCTGAACAACACTTAAAGTCTAGACTAATCTCTCCGACCACATTTGCTAAAATTCATAAGATACAAATTGTTCTGCATGTAATACCTTTATTTTGGGAATCTATTTTAGTATGTATAAAACTAATTTCATTTTAAGGACAATCTCTTTTAATGTCCCAATACTACAATATATAAGAATGTTGTTATAATGTCAATAGAGCATATTTGATTATTATATCTTGGTAGATTATTAACAGAGAAAATTATAAGAAAAAAGTACAAATAAAAATATAATTTTCTAGTTTATCTTGATGCATTTATAAACAAAATTGTAACTTTTTCCTTGTAAAGGTTCAGTTTTTTACTGAGTTCCGTCTGATCTACAAATTTATACGACAGTGTCTATATGCTAGTAAATAAGTAAATACATCAACTGACAAATATTTGCAAATATGATGGAGTATCAAAACATTAAAAATTTTAGCCATGGCCCTAGTGATAATATTCTATCTTGTGCCAGTTTCAACAAGCAAATAAAGACAAAAAAATGTAACTTGGCTTAATGATATTCTGCTTTCTTTAAAACAAATTCTGGTTTACTATTTGTAAGGAAGAGTTTCTGGGAACTTTCCACTTAAAAACAGTTTTGTGGCTTATGTAGAAATTGTTTTTCTCCTAACAATTCGATAACTCTGGAAATGAAAATGGTTCATTTTCTGACTATGTTCTTCAATGTACCATATGTTTCTCTTAAATTATATTTGTATTTCTCTTTTTTCCTACACTTACTTTCCCCTATCATCTTTTTTTGATCTACAGAAAAAATTATGACATCAACATCCAAAGGAATCCTCCGGCCATTTTTAATCGTCTGCATTATCCTGGGCTGCTTCATGGCTTGTCTGCTTATTTACATCAAGCCCACCAGTAGCTGGATCTTCAGTCCAATGGAGTCTGCCAGCTCAGTGCTGAAAATGAAAAACTTCTTCTCCTCCAAAACTGATTATTTTAATGAAACGACTATTCTGGTCTGGGTGTGGCCGTTCGGGCAAACCTTTGACCTTACATCCTGCCAGACGATGTTCAACATCCAAGGATGTCATCTCACCACAGACCGCTCACTGTACAACAAATCACACGCAGTCCTGATACATCACAGAGACATCAGCTGGGATCTGACTAATTTACCTCAGCAAGCCAGGCCACCTTTCCAGAAGTGGATCTGGATGAATTTGGAATCACCAACTCATACTCCCCAAAAGAGTGGCATTGAGCACCTGTTCAATCTGACTCTAACCTACCGCCGTGACTCGGATATCCAAGTGCCTTATGGCTTCTTGACAGTAAGCACAAACCCATTTGTGTTTGAAGTGCCAAGCAAAGAGAAGTTGGTGTGCTGGGTTGTAAGTAACTGGAACCCCGAGCATGCCAGGGTCAAGTATTACAATGAGCTAAGCAAAAGTATTGAAATCCATACCTATGGGCAAGCATTTGGAGAATATGTGAATGATAAGAATTTGATTCCTACCATATCTACTTGTAAATTTTATCTCTCTTTTGAAAACTCAATCCACAAAGATTACATAACAGAAAAGCTCTACAATGCTTTCTTGGCGGGCTCTGTACCTGTTGTTCTGGGACCATCCAGGGAAAACTATGAGAATTATATTCCAGCAGATTCATTCATTCATGTGGAAGATTATAACTCTCCCAGTGAGCTAGCAAAGTACCTAAAGGAAGTCGACAAAAACAATAAATTATACCTTAGTTACTTTAACTGGAGGAGGGATTTTACTGTAAATCTTCCACGATTTTGGGAATCACATGCATGCTTGGCTTGTGATCATGTGAAGAGGCATCAAGAATATAAGTCCGTTGGTAATTTGGAGAAATGGTTTTGGAATTAATGTTTTACATCATTTGCACATTTAGTAAAATATTTTGATGAGATGTAATCAAAATATTGAGGATAAGAAGCGGAATAATATTCTGATTTTGTGTCACAATTTTTTTTTTTTACCCTTTCATGGGTAATGTGTATATTTTGGTAGAGATGGAGATTTTTAAGAGTTCAGCATTACCAATCATTCTATTTGGTTTTAAATTATCCTGTATATACCTAATTATGTGCACTGAAAAATAATTTATTATTCATTATCATTTGTAAACATTCTTGTTCACATTTTTATAGTTGTCTATAAATTGATTCTATTGTTGGTTCTACACTGATCAACTCTTCAGTCTATTTGGGAAATGAAGATGCACATCTCACATCTTAAACTATGAAAGATTTTTACTAAACGTTTTAGCCTATAATTCCAAGTTTGCAGGGAGAATGTGGCATAATTGAATTCTAAACTATTTGACTTCAGAATGGAAGAGCATGTATAACTGTCTATTTGATCTATTTTTTTACCTGTTTACCACATTTGTGAAGGTAGAATTATTCATGCAGTGAATAAGATAAGCAGCAGAACTGTTCTATTCAGAAATTATTATGTCTCACATTTACTTTTATTAAGCTGACTTGCAAATGCAGCCACTTATTCTCATGGTTTTAAAGTATTCAATAATTCTTAAATATACAATTTGTTGTAATTTTCAGTATCTGGGAAATAATACTAATAACACTTAAAACAATGTAGGACAGTTCTCAATCTGAATAATACTCATTGTAATAATAAAGAAATGATTTCCTCAAATAACAAAGAAAAGAGCACCTAGAGGTACAAATTATATTTATAAATGGTACTATTTGTGTATAATTCCTATTATCAGCTTGAAAAAAATTTTGATGCCCCAATATTTAAGCAGTTTTATTTTACCATATACAAATAAATACACATAACATTTGAATGATCCATTCTATCATATAAAATTAAATAAAATTATCAATAATGAGTTAAATATAAGTTGTTAAATATAATAAAGCCGTGATCTATAGGAAACCCAATGCTAACACTGAGTAGGATTTAATGAATTTGTTTTGTTTTGTTTTGTTTTGGTTTTGGTTTTTTTGGTGCTGGGGAATCGAACTCAGAGTCTTCTGCTTGCAAGGCAAGCACTATAACCACTGAGCTAAACCCCTAGCCAGTAATTTTTGAATGAATAAATGAATGGCATTGAAACTCACTGGAAATTTTTTGTTTCAATGAAATGACAGGTTGTAGACTAGAGGTACTAATTGGATATGATGTTTTATATTACATTTTAGTAATTATCCATAAATAACACATATAACTCGATTCTTCAGAGCTTTACAGAACCAAGACAAACCTAGCACAGCATGAAAATTTTGGAGAATTTATTCCTGAATTTTCATCCATCTACGGAATTTCTCCTCCACAAGGGGAAATCTGAATATAAGCAAAAATAGTAAGTGAGAAAAGCCAGGTGCTAAAGATTTTTCAAGGAAAGCATCTTCCAAAAGAATCTCTAATGCCTTTATCTCACTGTTGCCAAAATCCATCAAATTTATTAGAATGTTCTGGTGGCATCTCCACTTGGCTCTATTTTTAATTTATTTTAATAATCCTATTATGCATTGACATCATCAACTCACAATCTTCTACACCTGATAAAAAATAGAGTGAGAGAAATTTCAATTCTGTAAGAATGAAGGATCTTCAACAATCAAAACTGCCTTTGAGAGAATAAGTTTTCCTACCACTGCACTGCAAGGATTTGAACAAAGGAGAATTCCCCAATTTAATAGAGGATTGTTTGATCCCCAGGTTCATTTCCTTAGCCATAATTGTACAGGTAGGTGGTGCCTGCCAGTACCCTAACAAAAACGAAGATGAAAAAGTTACTCTCACTGCCTTCAAGGAGTTCTAAGCAGGAGAAAGACATAGGAAAGCTTCCTTTCAATTTCAGCCTAAATCTATATTTATGCACACAGAGTTTATGAGTCACTGTTCATTTAATGAAGAAAAAGGTAGCAAATTTCTCCAATTTTTTAAAGCCTTTACATGTTTCTGAGCTGCGAACTTTGTCTACTCATTTGATCCAACATAAATTAACTCTGTATTGCCTCTTCTATCCACACATTATTTCCTTTGTCCATCAAAAATGTTTTCATTGATGTCCTCATAAATATCTCACTATTATTTTGTTGTTAAAATAATCATATTCATAATTTACATTTGTCATTTTTTATCAAAAAGTTGGGATCTAAAGAATATGCATCACTAATAAGCTTAGAAATACTTGCTTTCTCTGAAAGCTGAAAAGCATTTTGCCCTCCCTTTGCTATAGTGAACAATGATTATTTAAAATTACTAAAATACATGAAGGACATTGCCTCTATTGTTGACTATGAATTTGAGCTCCCTCTTGGATTGCAACTATAATTATATGCTGACCCAAGTCAAGGGTTTAAGGGCTTAACTGGTACATCTCTATGTTGAAACCTATTACCTGTCCAAGAAAAATAAATTTTCATAATGCAAGGGCCAAATCAGTGTGTCAACTGAATCCTTCAGTTCTAGGTCCACTGATCCTGAGTTATAGGGCTGGAAGGAATTGTAGGAGTCTATAAGCCAATTTCTTTCTATTGAGTTAACTAGGTCCACAGATGATACTTATTCAAGACATATATTCACACATATACACACAGAGACATCTGAACATAGAGACTGTAGTTAAGATTAGAATGCAAGTGTTCTATCTTCCCATCATCCCCACCTTATCATAGAAGTATTTCTGAATTTCTATCAATGTGAAAGTCTCACCGGCATTATTTAGGGTCTGTAGGATGGTACATTCTGTGGAAGAACTTTAAAATTGCAGATATTCAAAAAAATAAACTATCAAATGTGTTAGCATTCCTTCTGGCTTAAAGATTTTAGGAGTTGAGCTTTATCAGAAGAAAATGAGTTTTCAGTGTATTTAAGTGAAATGAAACTCTAAAGAAAGTATATGGTTCCCAACCAACTCCTTTAATAAATCCTGTGGATTACAATTTTTTGTGAGGATCTCTCACGGGAAAGATATATTGATTCAACAATATTGGCTTGCTGTTGTTTACAAAAATAAATAATTTTTCCTGGGGACAAATTGTGGAAATAAAAAGAAAATAGACCACTTAAAATGTTTTATTTCAAAATGTCAAAAAGGTATTCTGATCTGAATATTTAAATATGACTTATGGTATGCTTTGATAAAAATAAATATTAATTACTATCAACCTTATTAATAAGAATATAGACAGAATTGTCACTAGCTAGCAGTATTACCCTCTGCAAAAGAAAGACCATAAGTAGCATATTTTATGGCAGTCATAAATTTGACAATGTGGGGAAGAAACTTAAAAAATTATCTTAGTGACAAACCAATATCAGCTTAAAATTTTTCTGTGTACCATAAAACTCTTGATAATCAAGAAAGTAAAAAAGTGGGGGTTTTGGTGGGCTCATAAATTTTAGATCATTTGAAATGTAAAATGATAATATATTTTAGAATCACTTGCTTAAGCTTCAAATTCTTGCCTCCAATTGGAGGTTAAATATGAAAAAAATAGGAACTGTACTACTGCTAGTTTTTCCTGCTTTCAAACTGGTTTCAGGGATTCTTGAGATAATTACCTAGAAATATTTTTTTTTGTATAAAATAATACCTCTCGAAAAAACTTTAAATCCTTAACATAATAACTCTGCTAGATCATATTTTTGAGTTCTTTTGAACTCTGATCTCATTTAGGGGAACTTCTTAAACTGTAACCAAGCTGTTAAATATAACAGACTTCAGACTGTACAGGATAAGCACAGTGTCTAAGGCAGAAGAGGATCTCAAAAACACGTATTAATAAATAAATGAACATTTTTAGTAGTCATGTGAAATATTATTAATGTAATGGCAGTTTCCACTTCTTGGTACTAATTGGAGTGATATTTTATATTTGTTTTATTGATCAGTTTACTGCCTGGATACAGATAAAAACCATTATAAACTTGTTCTTTCCTACTGTATTCTAAGAACCCTTCCCCCAAGAAATAATATTGCAAGAAATATTAAATAGAATTTAGAAATAGTTAACATTATATTTAAACATTAATAATATACTGTTTCTAATAGAAATGAAAATTAGTACATAAGGAAAATATAACCTGGAGGCGCTATGGACGGCAGATATTTATTACTAAACTATTCACAGATAGAAATATAGTTTATTCCTCTCTTAACTCCTTAACTTCATGCTATTGTATTGCAAACAACAACAATTAAGATGATTATGTTTGGGTAGAGTGTGGCATACAGACATTTTTATAGTATTTTTCAAGTGAGTAAACACTACTACCCAAATCATTCTCCCTCTCGGTAATTCATATTGTATAATCCAAACTCGTAAATATTTTACAAAAAGTTTACACAACCTAAATGAGAGCTACAGCCTAGAAATATGAAGAATGCTACTCCGAGTTATTAGTTCAACAAATTGTAATTGTGAAAAAGCCACTTAACCTCTCTGGACTTTTTTGTTGTAAGGTTCCTTCTAACACTACTGCTCTGTAATTAATATATGAATGAGTTAGAAATAAAATTTTGGTGGTCATCTCAAAATAATTTTTGGAAGTAAACATTACAAAGAGATTATACTCTTATTTTTCTATGTAAACATTTAAAGCATAAAACTGATTATTTAAACTAATATATGAAAAGAACATAACTGCTCCTCTTTAATGGAGCTTTAACTATAACAAGTACCTAGTTAACTAACCTTCCTCTTCTTTCTTCTCCCTTAAATTGTCTACTCCCCTCTTTTGTAACTCATTACTCAGCCTGGAACCTAACTGATTGCAGAAAAACAAACATATATTGGGCATTATTTTAAAATATTTTGGATTTTTCTGCATACCCAAATTCTTATTACAATAATCTAAAAATATTTATTCAGTCGGTAAACTCAGAAATTCAGTAGAAACACTTAAAAGCAATTTTCAGTGACAATAATATAGGAAAATTTGAGTAAACCAGATTGAATGCATGAAGAAAATTTATTTTTTTAACTGATGATTAATATATATCGGTACGTTTTATTTACAGTGAACATATTTTGGTTTGAAAAGACCCGTTCTAATGTCAGTCTCAATTTGTTAGTATTTCTGAAAGAATGGTTCCTGGATCAACAGATGCAGAATCACCAGAGATGTTTGCTAACAATACTGAATCCTGAGTCCAGCTCCACACGATTGGAATCTCTTTATACAAGTTCTTTTTTTAAATATTCTTAATATATTTCCTAAGCTATGCAACTGTATTTGGCAAACCATCCTATCATAAATCGATGGTTCTCAAATGTACATATTTCTTGGGGACTGCCTAGATTAGCTGCTTAAGAATCTTTTGAAAGATGGTTGATAACATATGCTTCTGATTCTCTGGGTCTGAGATGGGATTTAAATTTTGTATTTAAAACTAACCCTACATGGTTCTGATATCTGCATCCTTCCTATTAAATAGAAATTGTTCTACACTCAATGATACAAGGCATTGTATTCCTTTAGTTCACCTAGAATCTTTCTAAACATATCAGTAAAGAATTTCTCTTCTTCAAGATCCAGGGAATTCTTTATTGCTAATTATTTTATGCATGATCCTGGACTCATCAACGAATCCTGTGATTTGAAGCAGGTTATTCAGTTTCCAGGCATTCTTGCAAGTTGTGAGTGGTTGGGAGCAGGAAAGTATGGAGGCACAATAGAATCCTATAAAGAGAGTTTTTTGTGTTGTTTTATTTCTAACTGCAGATGTCTAAGTCATATTTTAGAAATCAGATTCAATTGGTTTTGAGGTATATCCCAAAAGGTAAACAGTTTTAAAGTCTCCATAAGTGATGCTGATGTAGGGTCACCTCTGAAAGCCACCAGTCTACACATAGACAGTTCTCAGCCTGGAGGAACTGTTAGAAAAGATTATACAACTTGAAAAAAGGCCTCTTGTTCTCTTTTTTCAGGTTTCTAACTGCATGTTTATATTTTGCAACACAATTACTTGGATCCTTAAGAGGCATAACATTTTACGTTTCTGTAATCTGCTAATTCATTATACATGGCGAAGAGCTTATTTTCCAGGATTCCAAAGCCCATGACTGAAAGATAATTTTCAATTACGATGTGAAATTCATTTGCAAGCCATGTGTAAGCTACTTGACTTGTCTTAGCCTCAGAGTTTGCACCTGGACAGTGCAGGTAGCGCACTCTTGTGTGTTCTGGAGGGACAACTATTGTCTTAAGGTCTGTTTATCATCCTTTCTGGGGTGTGTTTGATATTGCACCCACAGCTCTGAACTCTTCTGGCAAATGCGCTACCACTAACTATATCCCCTAGCCCATTTTCTTTTATTATGATAAAAGTTAATTGTGAAAAATCCAGACGTGTGTCCTCAACTTCAGGTCTAAACTCTAAAGATGTCTAAGCAGGTAGCTCATGGGAATTGCTGAAAATTTAAGCAAGCTAAAGGAATAATTTCAGGAGAAGAGAAATAAATAAATATAGTGTGGAAGCATTTAGTCACATGTGTAATTATTAAGTAAAGGAGGTAGGGAAGCTGGTAGCAGGGGTGCATAGGCATTGTTTGCATTACTAAACACACATACCATTTCTTAAAATAATTGGAATTCAAGCAGACCTAATTTTCCTCACTGAATTAATAGTCAGTTTAGCTTATAATCACTTGATACAGCCTGAGTCCCAGAATGCAATAGCAGAAAGATTCTCAGAGTTCTTTTTATAGTTAGGAAATAAGACTGAGAAATGCCGAACAACTTGACTTTATCCTTCACTTCTGCTGCTCTAGTAGCTTCGACACAGAACTAGTTAGAAAAGAAAATCAAGTCTCCATCTACTTTTCTTCAAGCAAAACACAAAATAGCTAAATGTTACTTTTGAAATGCTAGAATATGAATTCAAAAACAAGAATGTATTTGTTTAGTGGTGCAGAAATAAAATTATTCTTAGGCAGACTGTGATTAAGACTCCTCTAATTGCTAATTGCCTAATAAATACAGTTTTGACATGAGCAATCTCAACTGTTTCTGGCCGCAGTTTTTAAGCTATATTTGGCTAAAGCAAAAAAATAGACTTAAGGGAAATTTTTATTTTTATGTGTGAAAAAATGAATGATATTCAAAATGATCTTTTAAAAGTAGTTGCTCATTGTATTTCTTTAAAGAACACTGAAAATATTTGTTTCATTCACACCAGCAGAAAACCTTAAAATGGAATTGTCTTTCTGAGTTCTCTGGAAACTAAATTTTAAATCAGTGTATATAAAGTACGTTAAATTAAATGTTGCTGGAATTTCATTGTGAATTTTAGTCACCATATTTTGAGGGTGATTTTTACAGAGTATGAAGCTATAGAAGTTTGTTCATTGTGGTGACTTTTCCACACATGGTTGCATTCCACTTTGATGAATAAGAGTTCAGGAGACAGAAAAGCACCCTTGACAGAAAAATTACCCAAAGACTCAATTAGCAACTCAAGACTACTCATTATGTAAAAAACACAGGCCAGAGTACATCCTGCAATCTTGGATTGGCCTCATTCACAACTTTCAGTTCCACCAGGGAGACAATCCTGAAGGTGTCATCTATGCCCAAGGTGAAATTACAAGTGGCAAAGCTGTCTGTGGGGGGCTCTTGTCTCCAGGGACAGTAGAGAGAACAGGTTTCTTACCCACCAGTTTCTGCATCAAAGGCCTTTGAGCAAACCTAGATTATCTGATGGTCTGTGCAAAAGTGGAAGCAGCTCACTTTTTAGAAAACAGATGACCTATCTTGAGTATTTTATACATTACCTAAAAATAACCCAAGGACAACTAGTTTACTTTCATCTTATAAATGCCCTATATTCAAATCATCAAGAGCTTTGGAATTAGCAGGATGCATGCCATTAAAATGGACACAGGAAAAAGTAATGGAAATAATGGTTCATTTTTATTCTTAAATAAAAACTCAAATATTTGAGCTATTTTGATGACAGCCTTGAAAATAAATACATATAAATATTTGTTTTTCCTTTATCTCTTTTTCTCTTTCTCTATCTCTTAAAATTGGATTTGTTAGGAGTTAGGGATAACAGGATAATCATGACACTGTAAAAAATAACAATCCTATAAAATCCCTAAGAAATAAATAATGTATGAGACAAAAGTGAGAAGTAATATTTGCATATAGAAACGCAACTGCTCAAACTTTTTGAATTAAATTATTGGGGCTAATTATTTTCACTGTAATAATGTGTTTTATTCTGACCATAAAACAACACATGAATGTAGTAGAAGCTATTAAAGGGAAAAATAAATACAAAAACTTACAAGTCTGTACCTAGATTCAGGTTCACAAAGCTGTAAAAAAACATGTCGCCAAAAGACAAGAAAATGAATACAAAACAGGATTGGAACCCGAGATGTAGTTTTCACAATCGACCGTGCCGTTTACTAGCATTTCTGAGCCACAGACTCCTCATCCATAAGCTACAGGTGATGGACTGATATGAGAATCACCAGAAAGTTTTTTATAAATGTTGATTTTTTTATTAGAAATTCTAATTTAACTATTTGGGCCGCCATATAATCTTCTAGGTTGTTTCTCCTACCAGCTCCCTTCCTTGGGGCTATGTCAGTGCTCTACGAACCAGGAAAAAGGAGGGAAAGAATCTGACAGACGTTTCTTACGCAGCAGTGATTAAAAAGTCACTACAGAAGAAAGCTGCAGTGAAGTTCTACAAATAAAGAGTGGAGACTTTGCATGCTTCCTCTTGATCTCATTTCCTCAAGATTGCACATGTAGACACACACACCAATATATTTTTAAGTCATTCAAATGCAACTTTGAATGAAAGGACTTACATTCAAATAAGCAAGCTCAAAAGGATTACGTTGAAACAAATGTGCCAATTCCATCTAATGTGTGAATTCTAAGGGTCAGTAATCCATGAACTATTTGGATGGTAATTGTATGTTTTATTAATGTAATGTCATTTTGCACTACTGTATTGTCATATTTAAGCAAACTCTTAAAAATACCCAGAAACCTAATGCCAAATGTACAGTTTATAGGCTCATGTTATTTCTGATAAGAATTTAAATGCATTGTGTTAATAATTGTTAATGCCATTAACTTTTCTGTGGGTGTATTATTGTGATGCAGACCTGATAGGGTTGTTGTAAGCACACTAATTAGTCATCTGGATTTTTATAGATAAAATCACACATTGACCAGAAACCACTTTTCTACTTATTTTTTTGTAGAGTATTTTTCCACACACAAAAGGACATGATTATTTTATATCAAACATCAGCTTTTCTTTAAAGTCTTATTTTAGTAGCCAGTGCATGCTTGAAATACTATATTAAATATTATATGACAATATTAATATCGTGTTTATATTAGGTGAAAAAATGCATGCAGTTGGTGAATCATGCAGCTTTGGGCAGGGGGAGTTTACACTGCCAACACACATGGGCTCATCTCAATCTGTCAGCATGATTCACATCCTTTGAAAAGTCTTCTTTAAATATTTAGTAAAAGGAAAATGTTATTCTTAGTGTTCATGAGCCAACAGACAATGTTGATTTGCTTTTTTTTTCTAACTTTGCAGCATATTGTGCTAAAATTTTCCCTGAGAAAAAAATTTTGGATTTATTGCAGACGAAATATAACAAATAAAATAATTTGTTAGAAAATGATACAATCTACTATACAGCAACTTAACATTATGAAGCATGGAGACATGGAAAAATCATCTTCCCTTCTATGAACACAATATTCTGGCTGCTTTTCTGTAACCAGAAATCCTTTTCTTTCCTTCCTTTCTTTCCGTCCTTCCTTTCTTTCCTTCTTTCCTTCCTTCCTTCCTTTCCTTCCTTTCCTTCCTTTCTTTCTTTCTTTCTTTCTTTCTTTCTTTCTTTCTTTCTTTCTTTCTTTCTTTCTTTCTTTCTTTTCTTTCTTTCACCTTCCTTCCTTTCTTTCCTTCCTTCTTTCCATTGCCAAAATCAATACTACTGCCGGGGGGGGAGAGGGGATATTTAAGGTCAGGCTTTTACAGCACTAATAGCATCCAGGCACTGTAGACAGCCAATGGTGGGGGGGGGCTGGTCTTTTTTATTACTGATTTAAGTAATTTTTTAAATGTATGAAGAATATGAGTTTCAGCTACAGATTTGCCTTTCCATGATGATAATTTCCAGTAGTCTTTGAATATCGCAGAAATCACTCCATTTGGGGAAAGGTGCTCTTTTGTTTTGTTTTATTGGCCTTTTGTTTTGATTTTAGAAAATATACTTGTGCTTTTAAAGGGTTTTAATTCCACTCAGATAATATGCACCCACCAACTACCACTTACCCAAATGGAATTAGTCACTGATCATAATATATTAAGACTAGAACATTGTTCTTGGCAGTTTAAAACACCAATAATAGCATTTATGATTTTGGAAGATAATTTCATTGCTATGTTATTAAGACAATGACATACTTATTTATGCATTTATTTATTTATCTACAAAGAATTGGCTCCTTTCAGTTCAGTTTTAACTGTTTCAGTGAAGTTAATATAATAAGAAAAGTTGACTCTAGCTGCTACTCCAAGAGAAAATCATGTAATTGAGTCTTGTCTCCTTAAGTAAAACATTAATTCAAATGACAAGCAGCCAGCCTAGCAATGGTAAAGATCAAGTGCACCATCTAAGATGTTGTACATGTGTGACATTCAGCAAACATTGATCTGGGCTCTTATTTTGATACCACACTGTTCCATTCATTGATTCAACCTGTAAATAACATACTATTTTATGGCAGCTAAGCAAATATTTTAATAAGCCATGAAAGGCAAGATGCCATAGAAAATCTGTATATTCAGTTTTTGGAGGACTTGTACTTTCCACAATTTAAGCTGGAAATACCATCTGAAATTTCCTTCTCTTAAAAATACCATCACAATGTAGATTTCTGCTCATGGAGGTCTTTCTGGGCTTATAAATAAATGATGTGACTGCTATAATTTTGTGAAATTTTGTTTAGCAATTAATAGTGACTTCAGTGATCTCTGCTAAAATTCCAAGGCAGAAATAAATGTACAAAGATTTTGAGCCTGTTGTGTGTAAGAAGAAATCTTTCTTCAATCATACTTCCTAAACTCAGTGTAAGTACCTCACTGACTTAGCACTGGAGTTATTCCCTGAATGTGTAAATAATGATGTTCTATTCAGGTTTAAGGAATTCCTGTAATGTGAATATTTAAAATAAAAATTTCAATTTAAGAGTACAATACTTAGTGCTGGTTATTTATTTCTTACATTCAAGATCATTCGCTCAAGAAGATGGATTTTCACTCATGTGCAATTAAATTCCCTGGTTATTTTGGATCAAAATTTAAACTGAAATAAATATATGTTCCAAATTACGCATTCATTATAAATACCATGCTAAAGAAAAGAAGGAGGATAGCCTGTGTACATATGTAAACTGTTCTGTGTTGATTGGTGACCCTAACCTGCACTGTTACAATGGATTTAGGGCTACCGTTAGACATGTGAATAATCAGACTCATACCTGTGTATGGGGAACAGGAGAACCTTTTTGTTCTGCTTTTTCTGTCTCATCTTGTTGCCTCAGTTCCCCAGCACTCCACATACTCTCTTGAATCTTCTTATTCAGACATATAGACTCAACAAAACCTCAAGACCTCAAGCGTGTCTACCTACTGTGGACTGCTCCCTTCAGCCATGTATTACTGTCTTCCAATTGGCTGCTGCCATGACACTCCCTGCAGAACCATTAACATGCAGAATCTACTACAGGACATTTCAATGCCCATTTCCCCCTTTCGTCCTTCATTCACTTAACAACATTATTAATTATGAATTTAAAATAAAAATGTAAGAAAGCCTCTTGATTCTTTCTTTTCCTTTTCCTACATTAAATTTACCATGAAATCTCTCAGATATGTCCTTCACCATTCTCCTATTAAACCAGCAGTGCCTTTAATATTTTTTTACCTGAAACAAAGCAATAACTCCTTAAAGTTTCAATTACCTATACTCAACACTACCACCAATAAAAATACAGAAAGGTTGATGGAGAAAGAATTCAATTACAGTGTTCATTAATCAGTATTTTTTTTTTTAAGTCACACACTTATCAGGCTCTTTCATTGCTTTCTCACTGGTTCTAGGTAACTTTTTCATTTTGTAATAGGCCAGAGACTGTCTTTTAATATCAGGCTTGTGCTAAATTTTCTAAGGTTTTCTTTTCTCCTTTCTTGTATTGTCCCATGACATCTTCCCTTCTGTGATTTCTCCCACATCATCCACAGTGGGGAGCTTTTCTGACTAGTAAGGAAACAACATCCTTAATCTTATATTGAAGGTTCACATCTAGTATGATGCAAAATATATTCTAGATGTAAAATATATTTCAATGATGTTCAAAAGTCAAAAGAGCAGGTAAGGTGATTTGCATTTTCATGAAAGAAGTGAGTTGTCACAGAGTCTTTGAAGGAAAAAATTTAATTAAACAAGAAAAGAGGAAATGTAGATAGAGCTTTCAATGGGGATATGAAAAATCTTGGAGATATGAATAAACCTGGCTAATTTCAGTGTGATAATAATGAAAGATAAGGCATTAGGGCTTAAAATAAAGTTAAAATATAGGGAGCTTAAAAATTAATAAAGGTAGAATAGGTTAACTGGAATTGAATTAGTTTTATACCACAGCATGATATGAAATCAGTGAAAATTTATGAGTATATACATAGCATGCATGAAGCCACAAAACACATCTTTACAATACCCTAAATCATTAGAAAATGTAAACTATCATCACTGTGTTTCATCCACCCTCATGGACCATTCCAGTGTGTACTAATGAATTGCAGCTTCCTTTGCTGAAGAGCAGCTGCGTGATGTGGCAGTCGGAGTGTCTGGGTTCCAGGTCTGGATTACTTATACTCAACTCTCAGCTCTCTCCCTCCCGTGCAGTCTTGGGAAAGTTATTTTACCTCTCTTCATTTTCCTTGTATGGAAGTCAGGAATAATAATAACATCTTCACTGTAAGATTGTGGGTAAACATTAAATGAGTTGGGCTAGGAGTGCAACTCACTGGTAGAGCATGTGCCTACAATGTGTAAGGTTCTGCATCTGATCCTCAGCACCAGAAAAAATGTTTGAGTTAATAAACAGAAAAGATTTACAACCATATCTAATACAGCATTCACTAACTTAGCTATTATTTTAAAAGCAGTATGGATATTTTCTGATATTTTTTTCTCCAGTTCTCCCAGTCACTATAAAACCACCTTCTCAAAATATTTTGTTCTATTAAAAACTGAGTTCTTCAATTATGGCTTTGTTCTTGGGTAAACAGAGGAGATTCTCATCACAGACAAAACTTGAAGCACATGACTGGAAGCATCGCTTGATACAGGAAGAATAGTGAATTTTTGGTAACCTATTCTCAGTAGTCAAGTACTCTGAAACAAACATGTTGTACACAGTGCACACTGGGCTTTGGGAATTCCCACATTTCAGAGTAAACTACCCTAGTTTGTAAGGTTAAGACATGAAATCTAGACACTCAATTATGATGAGGCCAAAATCTTAATAATAATGAGGTTAATAATTAGATAATGAAAGAGCTCCTTAACTGAACTGGCCTCTATTTGGACAAGTCTCTGAACTTGTACATAATATTCTTGAAGTTCTTTTGTAGTGGAATGGCCAGGAACCCTGAATTTCCCAATATATCTTAGCTTGACAATCCGGTCAAGTATAGTAATTTACATTTACTGCCTGTAAAGATGCACAAGTATGTTTATAGGCCAGAAACATACTCCAGTGAAACTACAAACAAATGGTGGAGTGGTCTAGCACCCTTCATTGCAATCAACTCACTTCAGAGTAAATCATTCTCAAAGAAATGCAATATTAGCTGTTTACTAATGGAGACAAATTTTCTCTGCTTGAGACGCACTTTTCCACAAGTAACTATGTAATTAATATATAGAAAAGTTTTTATCAAAAATTAAATCATTTATAATATTTAACAAGTATCTCTTAAAATTTTGACATTTAATTTTTATCCTTTTTACTAATTTTTATCCTTTTTATCATTTTTATTAAAGGATATATGCTTTTGGAAGATCTTTCACATGCTCACTTTGGCAGCACATATACTAAAATTGGAAGATCTTTCTCTTCAAACTAAGCTAGCAAAACAATGAAGATAATTGCTTTCCTTATCAGGAGTAAGAAAACATAAACAATTTCCATATAATGATCATTGTAAAAATCACTGCAAACTATAGATCTAATTCATTTTTCTCATTTCTGGGAAAAAATATCTGACACTCAAAATTTAGAGGGGAGGTTTATTTTGGCTCACAATTATAATCCCTGGTTGACTGGCTCGAAGGCACAAAAGGAAGAGTGGGAGAGCAACCGGTGGCAACCAAAAAGCAGAAAGAGAAGGGAGGAGCTGAGGACTGAGCTGCACCCTTCCAGGTCACACTACCTCTTCCGACTAAGCCCCAACTCCTAACAGCACTTTTGGCTATCAACTCACCACTGAAGTGTGTAGTGCTCCCACGATCCAGTCACCATTCAAAAGCCCCATCTCTGAACACCTGGGACACTTGGGGAACAGTTCAGATCGAAACCATAACATATGTCTTCTCTATCTGTACATCTACTGTATGTTTTGAGTGTATATCAATGTAGAAACTAAAATCATACAGAATAATGCTGATTTTTAAGCTGGTTTTTAAGAATATCATTTCCACATTTAAATGAGGAGGATTTCTACAGCTTGGAAAACGGCCTGTCAAATGACCACTATTTTCTAAAGTGATCATTTGATAGATTATATATTTAATCCAATCTAGAAATGAAAATGTTAATTCGCTTTTCACCTGGTATTTAACAAAACTGCAGGCTCATTCCAGTGAATGAAGCAAAAATAAGACGGTTTTAATAAATCTGAGATTTTCAATCTCCAGTTTTGGCACTTTAGGCCCTCAGTTGTTACTTAACGATGGAAATATGTAGATGAAAACCTTTATTCCATCTAAAAGGTAAGAGTAGACATTAATTGTATGCTACAGTATATATTACATCTGCATTATTCAAAAACATTATACAGCTTTTGCAATTAATCACCCACAGGTTTCTAACTACTGTATGATTTCATAAATGATACTCTAGTCACTTAACATAATGGCAAAGTCACTTCTATTGTGGCCTCAATTCATCAAATTTTCTTACCTCATAAAGTTCAACTTAGAGCCCTGATATTTAAGTCCCTTCAATCTGTTAAAGTTTCTAATCAAATCCTCATAAGTCATATAATTAACTTGTTTATTAATTAAATTTTAAGGCAAACTACGAAATTCACCATTTCATTAAAATGGATTAAGCAAGAGATTAATAATCTCTGTGCCATTACTTTTCTTATTAAAGCCATTTATAGAGTACCAGATTTTAAACATGATAGTAAATGTATCATATTCTTAAGGTTCTAAGTAAAGGATGAGATTATTTATTTTTTCTTTGAGATGGGGTCTTGTTACTTTGCCCAGCTCGGCTTCAAGCTCCTGGGCTTCAGCATTCCTCCTGGCTCAGCCTCCCCAGTAGGTAGGACTACAGGCTACAGGAACATGCTGTTGCTCCCTGATCAAGGCTAAGAATTTTTGAAGCTAATAAGCATTTACCCAATCCAGTTATACCCCAATTTTAACTATGAAATTTGAAAAGAACTTGAGTATTTACCATGTTTTTTTTTTTTTTTTTTTTTTTTGCTTCAGTAAAATCTCTAGCTGCAGTATTTCTGGAAAAAATAAACAATAATAATGACTACACCCATATGACCTAAAATGAGCCCAAAATACAATTTAATACAAATATTCACAGATGTCTTAGAGAACACAAGGTGTCGGGCCTCCTGAGAGCTCTGGACCAGGGGCACTACAGAGACTTCTGCAGTGCTCAGACCATGGGTACAACTTTCACGAGTGTGTCTTGATTGGCAATTGTATGTTTTTGTGCTCATGTGTATGTGTGTATATCTATGTTTTGGAGAGGTGTTTTCTTAGTTTCATCTTTCATTCTTTTCTCTGGACATACCCAGTTATTGTGTTTTTCAGTGTATATCGAGGGAGATGACAACTCCTTGATCACAAGTTAACTGGATTCAGCCACACATAGGGCTCACCTACTTCCCAGTTAAGTCAGCTACCTTTCCTGTGGGTGAGTTCTCAAAGGTAAGAAGTAATTGTTCTTAACAGATTTCCCTCTACTGGCTATTGCAACAAAATATCTTTAACAGTCCTCTCAAATGTTGCATCCTACAGTGATCCCAATAGTCCATTCTCCAAAACCTATTTTGGGATCAAATATAAATGATTACAGCAGTAAATACATACCAAGGATCTTCTGTGATAGACAATATTCTAAGTTTTTCACATGTATTTTTAGTTCTCAGAACATTCTAGAATTCTAAAATTACCTCCATTTCCCCAAACATAAAGTGGGGAAACTCCTTCAAGTTTACACATTTAGAAGTGGCAGAGGCTGAATTTGACAGCAGCCCACCTGGATGCAGGGTGTCAGTACTCAACCACTGAACTCTATCGTTTGGAAACACTGAGTTAGGTGAGGACGAACTAATGATTTATCAATTTTTTTTTGCTGTAGGATTTTGTACTGCCTTTAATATATTATTGTGAATTATACATTTCCCAGAGCAGAATGTACTATCGAGTTGCCCAAATTTATGTAACCATCATTTTTTTTATTTTCAAGGACTTCTGAAAGGCACTCATACATTATTCTTTGGGAAATATTGCTGTGATTTGATTTTCATTTTGAGTTAGTAAACTATTTTGAGTTAGTAATACATAAGAAACAATTGTATAAGGAAAAGTCACGTATTTCTATTTTCTAGTTGCCATAGTTTGCATGCCCCTTCTGAAATTCATATTGAAACTTAATCAAATTCATTACGCCAGTGGTATCGGAGATGAGTTCTGTAGGCATCAGTTGGAAGCAAGTAATCTCCCCGGTGTGGGGTCCTTATGATAGGGCCTGAGCTTTATGACAAAGGAAAGATGACACACCCTTGTTCTGTCTTTCAGTGTGATGACTTCTGCCATGTTATGACAGCAAAAAGGCCCTAATCAGAAGGTGACCAGATAGCTGCATTATCCTCTTGGAATTTCCAGCCTCCTAAACAAGAGCTAACAAACTTCTCTTCTTTATAAATCACCTATATCAGGTATTTAGTAATAGCAACAGAAAATTGATGAAGACACTGGATTAATTTCAATTGATTATAGAATTCTCTTTGTATAAATTCTTTAATGTATGCATCAATATGAATAGATAAAAGCAAACTTTGTACAGGCAACCCAATTTCTTTAACTGTTCAAAAAATGATTTTTTTCACAAATAAATAGAAGAAAAGTGTTAAGTAGTACATGAATGGGCCATAATGCTCCAAAAATCTGTAGTTCAAAGAAGTAGTAACTTAAGAAGGGCATAATTTCATTAAATTATTTGGTGATAACTCTATAATGAATTCAAAATAGAAACTGAAGTGGCAGTTCATTTCTAGAAGTACTTTATGAAAGATGATCAGCATCCCTCTCACAAAACAGAAATTTACTCTTCAAATAACATTTACTTAGTGATTATTGGAGGCAGGAAACTGTCCTGTAATTTTAGAAGACAAGAGATAGTAAGACAGAAATCTATCCTCACATTTTTCATAATTTATCCTCACATAGATCACTCAGACACTCAAGGAAGAATCCACATTCATGGAAGGGAGAAATGTCTATAAAGATATTAGTATATGCTCTAGAAAGGACAAGACATTTAAATGGGACAGGTATTAGGATGAGAAAGGAGTAAATTCTAGGGAAAGAGTGCATCATGACTTAAGTCCAAAGATAGGGAAGTACACGAAGAAAAAGAAAAGAATTCAATTTCATGGCAACCTTGTGTTTTTGAAAGGAGGATTAAGGAGTGAGATATTTAGGGTCAGCAGAAGCTGGCGGATTCCCTCAGGTCTAACCTGCCGAGTAGACAGTGCAGTGTAAGTTGTAAGTATGGGCTGTGCAACTGGGGTAATGCTGTCTTATTTCCAGTTGCCGGGGCTCTCACCCAAAGGTGGTTTTCCTCTCCAGGGATCATTTGGCCAACTCTGTGATTTGATTTTCATTTTTAGTTATCAGAACCATTTCTTTTTTCTCTTTTTGGTGATGGGGATCAAACTCACGGTCTTGTGGTTGCAAGGCAAGCATTCTAACCACTGAGCTAAATCCCCAGGCTCAGAGCCATTTTAATGTAATATTTATTATCTAAAATTAAAATTACTTAGATTTAAAGAAATATTACATTTAAAGCAATACTAACATTATGGCTAATGCACTTGCTTTTTAGCATTTAAAGGGAAAATTATTATGAATTTCATTTCTAAAAATCAACGGACTAAATAATTCAGGAAAACTTTTCTTCTGAATAGCTAAAAAGCTGCCTGGACTCTGAAGATCATCTTTTGAAAATAGTTAGGAATTAAAAGGCCAAAGCACTATAAAGGATGCTAGTGCACTGATTCTAATATGAAAATTAGTAAGATTTTGCTCTGAGGAATTATCTAGTCATAAATTGGTCTTCACCAAAATATGAGCTCCTTTTTATTTTACACATATCATCCTCAAAAGCCTTGGATGAAAAAAAAAAATTCAACCTCCAGGACTAATCAATAGTATAATCCTGCCGAACTTTACTTTCTAACTTTTCTGAACTTTGGGTTAGACTCCAAAGAGCCACACCCTCTTATAAAGAGAGTAGAAAAGCAAATAAAAACAACAAGGATTAACTACCTTTGCATAGATTGCAGCCAAGTCATCTGAGTAGATTATAAAACTTTATACCCAATGTCTGATTTCAATTTATGCAGCCTGATTTATGCAGAGATCCAGCAATAAAAATCTTTAAAGAAAAACCAATTATCCCGAGCTGCCAGTTATTCCTATAAGCTTCCAGATACAATGTCTATTACCCCCCAAATAGGCAAATAAAGAAATTGGTCATGGATGAAAAGCCAGCAAATTCCTCTTTGTAAATTTGACAAAAACAGATACAAAAGACCATGAGGTTAAGGACAAAGGGCTGGTCAGCCACATGGTAAAACAGAAGAGAAAGATCAAAAAATGTTCATAGGGTCCCAAGTATTCAGCTAAGTGCTCATGAAAACATGCTTGTGATAAAATTAAGGTGTGAAAGAAAAAGAAATACTTGAAGAGATTAGCTAGTACATCCCAGGAACTAACACAAAATTGGAATTAATTTGTATTCCTACAAATATTGGGTCATCCAAGAGAGAAAGAGCGTATTATCTCAAGAGTACAAAAAATTAACCCTGGAATTAAGGTTTCTCTGACGCTTGTTAATATCAGTTAAAAGTAATACTTGAAAGAACTAAACCATTTCCAAATAATGTAACTATTTCCTGAACAAAGTTCAAGAATATTTATAGGAATTTAAAATATCTATTATTCAATAAAATAAAATATATAAAGTCTTGCATCAAACCAAAAGTAAAATACAAATTAAGCAGTAGTGAGTAAGTAATAAAGATGAGAACAGATATAAAAGAAATAAAATAGAGAAAAATCTTAATACCAAAGACTGATTCTTGGAGAGTGTTAATAAAATTGATGAGTCTTGTCTAGGCTGTAGCAAAAAGAGAGAGAAGATATAAATTATGAACACCAGAAACAAGAGTTTACGTGACTATAGATTCTAGGGATATTAAAAATCTCATGAGCAAATATTATGAACAACACTATGCAAATAAATTTGACAACTTACATAAAATGGACAAGCCTCTTGAAAGACATGAATTAGCAAAGCTCATCTAAAAATTTAAAAATGTATCTGAATAACCTAATATTTACCTCAAAATTTGAATTTATATTTTAAAACCTTCCACAACAAACTGTCCAGGCCTAGATGTCTTAATGGAAAATTCTACCCAAACTCGTTCAGAAAAGAAGAGGCTATGTTTATTGTTTTGAGTGTAGTGATGGTTTCACTAGCATGATGGTTAAGGCAGAGTGTCAACTCGATTGCCTTGGGATCCAACCAGGGGATTAGTGTAGGCTACTTCTTAGTGTGTCTGGGTGGGTCATAGAGACATGGTCTTGAGGTCTAAATATGGTCCCTTAGCCCTTCTTCTCCAGCACTGTGCTCTGCTTCTCTGATGCCATGAACTAGGGACCTTTGCTCTGCCACTCCCTTCTGCCATGATATTTCTCCCTTGGAGCCAGCCAATCATGGACTAAATTCCTTGAAACTGTGAACCAAATAAACTTCTCCTCCTTTAAATTAGGGTCACCAGGTATATTTGTCCCAGCAACAGAAAAGCTAATTAATAGAAGTGTACACATAGTAAAACTTACAAAATTGTACACTTTAAATATGTGTATCAATTATACCTCAATGATTTGTTTATAAAGATTTTTTTAATGGTGTCCCCTTATATAGGCAATAAAACAAATTCCATAAGAAAATGTCTGGCATTCAGTAATAAAATGAAACTAAACCAATATTGAAATATTGTTTTATACCTCCCACCAATTTTGAAAATAAAAATATCAAATATATATTGACAGAATTGCAGTGAGACTATTATACTTAAATGCTGCTAGTGGACTGATAATTTTTTCACCCGTAACAATATGGTCATGTATGTCTCATCTGTTGTTAACATAATTCTCATTATTCTAACAAAGCTGTTTGCATCATATGCTTTAGGAAAATTACTTAACACACGAGCAAGAGCTATCTGGATCAAGATGTTTACTTCTTTATGTAAAACAGAAAAAATTGAAACAATCCAAATATTAAATATGAGGAAAGATTTCACAAATCATGTTGCTGGTACATTTTGAAACTCTTTGACAACACAAGTAAATGATTGAGAGAGTGAAAACACAGATGTCGATACTATGCATATAATTACCAACTATTTTAAAATGTATATTTATGGATGAGAAAGAAAACAAAATCTGTGTGTAATATGTCAAAATAAAAACAGTAGGAGAATAATAGTGATTTTTAAAAAGTTGAGAAAACTAACTAAACGTAACAATTTTAATAAAAACTGCTACGCAAATGTATTAGTCAATGGGTCTCTATAGAGTTAGTGGTTTGCAAGAGAACAGAGTTAACACAGGACAAGTTCAAGTTAAAACATTCACACACAAGCCAAATGCAGAAAGGGTGCAGAATATCTACCTACGCACTGGAGACCCAAAAGATCCGATCAAGGGCTGGGAGCCCACAGCAATGTCCCATCTACATCTAAGTCTGCAGTAAAAGGCTGAAGAAATCTATACTGAAAGCAGGATATGATGCTCACAACAGAGATGAACACCAGAGCTCCCCAAAGCAAATAGCAGCCAACCTGGACAACAGCAAGGCAACAAACTCCTGTGAAGAGAACAGCCACGTTACCTTTGGAAGAACCTGCCGCAACAAAGCTTCTCCTGGGAAGCAGCCGACCGCCATCTTCTGCTCTCGTTCTCTTTTACGATACGTTGGGAATAATTCTCAGGTGGATCCTCTACACCCAGAACCACACCAACTCAGTTCAGCTGGGCATTCCTGCTCAAATTGACCACAGTAAGCCCACAACAACAAATGTCCACGAAAATTTGCATCCAGAATTTTGTTCAGCTGATCCTTTTTGTAGATCCTTAAGTATATTGGTTTCCAACAAAATCCTTTTTTTTTCTATGTTTATTTGTGGATATTAATTATATGAATAGTGTGCTTCATTTTTGCATATTCATGCATGCACAAAACATACTTTGACTATTTTCACTCCCCTAGCATACTGCTTCTTTTCCTGCATTCCCCCTTTCTTCTCTAATAATCTCCCTTCTACTTTCTTATTGTCTTCTTTTTATTTTTTATTTTTTGAGATTCCACACCCAAGAGAAGACATTTGTTGTTTAGCCTTCTAATTCTGGCTTTGTTTTGTTTAATTCTATGTTCTTCAGTTCCACTTATTTTTTTGGCAATTGCATTATTTCATCCTTTTTATCATTGTGTATCTATAACACATTTTCTTTATCTATTCATCAGTTAAGAGGCTCTTAGGCTGTTTCCATAGCTTAACTATCGTGAATTGTGCCACAATAAACAAGTGTATACAAGTATTCTGTAGTATACTGACTTTCGTTCTTTCAGGACTATACCAATAAGTTGTACAGGCGAATCAAATGGTAGCTCTATTTTTAGGTTTAGAGGTCCCTCCACACTGATGACTCCATAATGACTGTGCTAATTTACATTTCCAACAATAGTATAGAAATGCTCCTTTTTCTCACATCTTCACCAGGATTCACTCTTTTGTTTGTTTGTTAGTTTGTTTTTGTATTTTTCTTAACAACCATTCTGAGTAGAGATGGAATTTCAGTTGACTTTTGATTTGAATTATGTTGATGGTTAAGGATGTTGAATATTTTTTCATCTATTTATTGGCCATTTGTGTTTCTCCTTTTTTTTTTGAGAAGTGTTTATTCAATTCATTCTCTGTTTTGTTGGTAGAATTATTCAGTTCAGGGAGGTTTAAGTATTCTTAGTCTTTATATCTAGATGCTAATCTTCTGTTGGAAGAATAGTTGGCAAAATTTTTCTCTTGTCCTTTAAGCTGTCCCCACACTCTGTAAGCCATGTCTTTTGCTGTGAGGAAGCTTTTAAATTTGATGTGATCCCATTTGTTTATTTTAGTTATTATTTTCTGGGTTATTGGAACCCTGTTCATGAAGTCTTTGCCTGTTCTCCTAACTCTGCTTTTTCCTTCTATGTTTTCTTCTAGCAGTTTCAAAGTTTCAGAATTTATATTTAGGTCTTTGATCCATTTTGAACTGATTTTGTAAAAAGTGGAGACAGATCTAGTTTCAGCCTTCTAAATACAGATACCAGTTTTCCCAGCACCATTTGTTAAAGGATTTCTTTTCTCCACCAAAAGTTTTTGACCCTCTGGTCAAGAATCAAATAACTGTAAATATGTGCTTTGTTCCTGTGTCTTCTATTCTATTCCATTGGTCTACATGGCTATTTTTGTGCCACTACATTACAGCTTCTGTTACTTGGCCTCATACTGTAGGTGTATTTTAAGTCAGGTATTGTATGGCCTCCACTATTGCTCCTTTTCCTCAGGATTGCTTTGGCTATTCTGGGTCTGTTTTCTTCCACTGAATTTTAGATTGTTTTTTCTAGTTCTGTGAAGAATATTGTATTTCAATGAAGAGTGCATTGAATCTGGATCATTTTATGGTAATACAGATATTTTAACAACATTAATTCTGCCAATCCATGAAAAAGGAAGGACTCTTCATCTTACAGTGTCTTCTACCATTACTTTCTTCAGTTTTCTGTTTCACTGTAGAGCTGTTTCGTTTCCTTGGTTAGGCTTATTGGTAGGACTTGTCATTTATTTTTTGAAGATATTGAGGTAATTGTTATCCTGATTTCTTTCTTAGTGAATTCATTATTTATGTATAGAAAATCTATTGATTTTTCTTTGTTGATTTTGTATCCTGCTACTCTGCTGAATTTGTTCATCAGCAAAGTAGCAGGATACAAAATTTGCTGAATTTGTTCATCTGAAAGTCTTCTGGTGGAGTTTTTAGGGTCTCCTATGTAAAGGATCATTTCACTTACAAAGAGTAACAATTTGACTTCTTCTCCTATTTGGAGTCTTCTAATTTTTTTTCTTGCCTGAATGTTCTTGCTAAAATATCAAGCACTATATTGAACAAGAGTGATGAAAATGGATGTAATTGTTTTGATCCTGATTTTAGAGGAAATGCTTTGAGTTTCCCTGATTCAATATGATGTTGGCTGTGGGTTTGTCACATAGAGCTTTTATTGTATTAAGTTAAGATCCTTGTACATCTTTTTTCTTCAGGCTTTTCCTGATGAAGACATGTTAGATTTTGTCAAAGGCTTTTTCTGCATCTATTGAGGTGATCATGTGAGTTTTATTCTTGATTCCTTTTATGTGGTATATTACATTTATTGATTCATGTAAGTTGAAACAACCTTAAATTCCTGGCATGAAACCAACTTGATCATGGCATATGACCATTTTTATGTGTTGACGAATTCTATTTGTAAGAATCTTATTGAGACTTTTAGTATCAGTGTTCATCAAGGATATTTTTCTGTAATTATTGTTATTGTTGAATCTTTACTTGGTTTTGATATCAGAGTGATACTAGCTTGGCACAACCAATTTGGGAGCATTTCTTTCCTTTCTATTTCATGAAATGCTTTGAGTAGTACTGGTATTAGTTTTTCTTTAAAGCCCTGGTGAAGTTCAACAGTAAAATCATCCAGTCCTTGGCTTTTCCTCGTGAAGAGACATTTTATTACTGCTTCAACCTCAGTACTTGTTATTGCTCTGAGTTTTTATATCTTCTTGGCCCAACATCGGTAGATTAAAATTATGTGTATCCAGAAATTTATCCATTTTTTCTAGATTTTCCAACTTATTGGAATATAAATATTCAAAATAGGCCCTAATAATCCTTTGGATTTCAGGGGTATATGTTATAATATCACCTTTAAACATATAATTTTATTAATTTGGATCTTCTCCCATTCTTGTGTCAGTCCTTTTCATCTTATCAAAGAATGAACTCTATTTCATTGATCCTTCATATTATTATTTTAATCTCCATTGCATGTATTTCAACTTTGGAGTCCTTTATTTTATCCTTTTGTTTTTTGGATTTGCTTTGAAAGAAAATTACTGACCACCTACATGATTATATCCATCAAAGTTATTCTTCAGGATTGAAGCAGAAATGAAGATCTTGGAAGATAAGCAAAAACTAAAGGAATTCACGACTACTAAGTGAGTATTAGAGAAGATATCTAATATGTTCATGACAGAGTGATAATTTGTTTGTCTTGCTGCTGGGTGGCTTGAACCACCTGTACTACATGCATGACTGTACTATGCATGATTGTACTACTTGTACAACCAACCATACAAGCCACGTGATGGGACAGTCATGCGTGTACCACTCTGTCATAAAGAGGGATAAACTTGAGTCATTTATAGAAAAGTGGATGCACCTTGAAACCATAATGTTAAGTGAAATAAATCAAACAAACAAGTTTAAATATTTCATTATTTCTGTTATATAAGAAACCTGAAGCATAAATAAAGAGGAAAAAAAAGATAATAGGGAATAGGGTGATAGATCTTTTGCAAAAGCAAAAGGGACCAAGAGATGGTAGGTGAGGGGAGGCAGAGATAGGTGATGAAAAAAAAGAAAAAGAATTAAGATGTGTTATGTACATGTACCAACTTCTCACAAGAAATGTAATCATTAAAAGAACTGAGAGATCTTAAATAAATTACCTAATGATGCATTTCAAGTTCTTAGCAATGCAAGAATAAATTAAATATAATCCTGTTTGACTAAAAGCAAAAATCTATAATGTAGCTCCTTCCTGTCCCTGGGCCTCTCTGTCTCCCTTCTCTGAAATATCTTTGAAGTTTCTTCATCAGCAGTTATAACAGCTTCACTAAATAGCTTAACGTAGGAGAGAATGATCACTGGTTCTGGAAACCACAAAACATGCACTACCTCTGCATAGTGCTACAATTTTCTCTCTAATTGTGTGAATGCTTTTTCTACATGCATCAATACATGTTTCCTCAGTAGAAAAGATCATGTAGAAACCAACTCCATTTGCGTATTTTTATTTGATTTCTCATCACCTATAATTTAATTTCTTTTAGAGATACTCACATTCAAATCACTGTAGCTATTCTATTAGATTATTTATCTCAACTTGTTGTATCAAAATATACACAGATTCATGGTTCCTTTTGCAGAAAATTGTCACGTAATTTTCTCAAATCTCAGGGTTTTTTTGTTCGTGTGTTTTTGTTGTTTTGTTTTGTTGTTTTGGTGCCAGGGATCAAACTCAGAGCCTTCGGCTTGTCAGGCCAACACTCTAACCACTGAGCTAAATCCCCAGACCCTCAAATCTCAATTTTTAAATTTAGGCAACTTTTAGAATTTAATAGAAATGTTGTGAGAATGAAATGAAAGCACATGCTTATAGTATAGTATTTAACATGGTGAGATAGTTATCATCATATTGAACTCCAGTGGAAGACAGATTGATTTCTAGGAAAGCCAAACCTATCTGTTCTGTCTCCTAATATGCTGTATATGGAATTGGAATGAAACACACTGTGTTGTGAGATTTAAATTTGGATCATCAACATTATTAACTTTGCCAGAAATGCAATTATGTTTAACCTAAACTATTTTCTTTTCTTCTGTATTTGGGAAAAGTTGACTTTGGGAGTAACTAATATGAACATTAGTACTTGTATATTAGTGCCTGCCAGAGAGTTACTATTCAAAATTATTTTTTAAAAGGGCTGAAAACTAAAGAATACAAAAATCTTAGAAAACACTCATTGATTCCAATTTAGAGTCAATAATATAGTCTATACATCAATGCAATCTAAGGAAATTCTTGGCACATTTAAAAAAGATTTTGAAGGCAAAATCTATTCCAATAAGTCATCTCCTTCAAAACTGATGGTGTAACAAATATTCAGAGACAAAAGTGAATGAAAAATAAACCAATTTACATGAACAGAAATACACTGTTTCACAGAGCCAAAAATAATCTTAGGCATCATTGCTTCATTTCACAAATGAATTGGGAGTTCAGAGAAGTCAGGTGACCTCCCATAGTTCATGCTGGCAGAAGCACTGTCAGCCTCTTAATTCTTAGTGCTCAGCCCATTTGCCTCTGTATCACGTCAAATAAAAGCACAAAATGGAGGAGAGACCCAAGATGGTGGGACAAGGAGGGCCAACGTATCAGACCCTCCAAGAATCAGACCCAAAGGAGGAAAATTAAGGGCTGGAGAGGACCACAAATGAATGGAATTCACGCAGAAAGGAAAAGAATAGGATCAAGAATTACACAACAACCTAAACAGAGACGGGGAGAGGCGGCAGCAGGGTGCAGCACAGCCCGACCTGGGTGCAGTCCCAGAGTCCACGGAGAACAAAGAGAATGCACAATACACATAGAGGAGACCAGATTGAGTTACAGAGATGGGTGAGACAGCACAACACACGTGGCAGAGGCTGGAGAGTCAGCGCGGATCAGCAGGAACACGCAATACAGCTGGCAGAGATCAGCGGGACACCGAGGGGAGCAGCCAGGAAACAATGTGTGGCACCCACGCGGCTGCCAACAGAAAACAGTGTAAAGATCCTTTTCTACACATGGAGGAAGGCAGAATTAGCAACAATCCTATGGAGTGAGAAAAAAAAACGGAACTCCCACCCACAGCACCCCCAGTGACCCCCGAGCCCAAGGTTGGTGAGTGAAGGCAGAGCAGCACTCTAGGACAGAGACCCGCAGATGAGAAGGGGGAGGGGATCGCCATTTTTGCTTCGGAAAGGGCGCTGGACTGGAACTTCAGCACAGAAGGTAGATCAGCAGGGTGCAGAGAGTTTAGACTCTGTTACTATGACGGTCAGCAGCCAGTCTGAGCCCTCCAGATAAATGTCTGGTAGCTCACTGTGAGGTCTCGCTGCTACCATTAACAGCCTTCCGCAACCAGCACAGCGCTGGGCACACACTGCACCCGAGTGCCCACCATGAACAACTACATGCCTGGACTGGAGTTCTGCAACTTAGAAAGAGTTACAAGCTGAAAACAAAGTGGTTTTTTTTTTTTTTTTTTTTTTTTGGTTTTTGGTTTTTTGGGGGGAGGGTTTAATTTTTGGTTTTTTGCTTTGTTTTTGTGTGTGTGAGTGTGTGTATTTTAATCTGTTTAAATTCTTGCCCATTTGTGCCTCGATCTGTTTTTATTTCTTTTCTTTCTTTTTCTTTTCTCCACATTAGCTTCTGTTTATATCTTTTTCTTTCTTTTTTTAAACATCTTACTGCAATTCTTCATTCAACAGTAATATCCTCTTTGTTTTTATCTGTATAATACTCTTTATACTGTTTAATTTTTTAACTGTTTAAATTTCTTATCTTGTCCATTAGCTTTTGCTTAGTTTTTACTTCCTTGCTGTATTCTTCCTTCTATACAATATTCCCTGAAGGGAATTTTGTATATAGTCTTCCCTGATATTCCTTCCTAAAGATACAACTCCAAATCCTTAATATTAGTAGAATCCTTTGACCCTCTGCTATCTCCCTAATTCCACACTACAGAACATAGGACTTAGAGCAAGAGGGAAAAATAAGTCTCTTTCATGTTTTATTCTTTCTCCTTATAGTTCTGTTTCTCATACTTTACCACTTTGGCTTTAACTGGACTTCTACCCTCCTGGGCTTTGGAAGGTAGATGCATTAAAACTACTGCTGAATATAAGGGCAAAGAAAGGATTTTCGAAACAAAAATGCAATGACTCACTGAAATATCTTACTGATGCTCCTGACTTTTCATTGACTTAAGTTTGTATACTTTGTTTTTGTGTTATTTTGTATCTCCTTTTACTGTTACAAAGTTCATTAGGCTGTTTCACTATTGTGAAATTGTACTTCCATTGCTTTGGATTCAGTAGTTAGCTAGGTTCCCCCCCTTGACTAGAGAACAGACAGATGGGAGGAAGAACAACTGCAAGGACTATTACATAGAAATGGTGTAAGACTCAAACTAGAGAAGCTATTTCAAAACGAAATATCCTAGTAACAAAACCTAAAGACAGAGACAAAATCAATTAAACAACTGAAGTAGCAAATTTAAGGACGGGACACAAAAAGTTGAAAACTATTTACAGAAAAAAAAACAAACTGCTAAAAACCTTCATAAAACCACAAACTCTGCTCACCCCCCCATCCCCATCCAGTAGCATCCCCCTCAAAAGAGATAAGAAAATCTGGAAAAAAAAAGAAAGAAGGATTATATAAATATAAACTAACACAGCTACAAATATGACAATGGGGAAACAAGGGTTGAGAAGACCTCCAATTATCCCCAACTCCCCTAAGCCAGAACAAGATGAAAGAAAAGAAGAAAACAAATACCAGATAGCAGAAATCTATGAAAAGTTCATAGAAGAAATTAAAAAATAGAAGAATTTAAGGAGGAAATGAACCAAAAATTTATAGCAATGTCTCTCAATATGCCCATGGTAAATTTCAGGGAAAAAGGCAAAAAATTGGATGAGCTAGCCAAGATAGTTCGAAGTTTGAGTGACAGATTCAACAAAGACATGGAAATGAAAAAAGATGTCAAATAGAGATTCCAAAGATTAAGAGCACAGTAGAATTTACACACCCTCCTAATGATCAGTGTGAAGATAGGGTTTTTGATATTGAGAACAAAATAGTAGATCATGATAAATAGCTCAAAGAACCCAATAAGAAAATAAAAGGACATAAAAAACCATACAGGAGATCCTAGATGAAAACAACAACAACAAAAAATAATCTAAACCTAATAGGAGTCAAAGAAAAGCTTAAAGACTACACAGAAGGATTCACAAATATGCTTACAGAAATTATTGAAGAAAACTTCCCAAATATAAAAAAGACCTTAAAATGCAAGTAAGTGATGCTTATAGGATGCCAAAAAACTACGATGAAAGGAGACACTCACCAAGGCATATTCTTATCAAATTCACAGATTGCCAGCAAAAAAATAGAATTTTAAAGTCAGTCAGAGAAAAACAAAATATAATATATAAAGGTAAACCAATTAGAATCACAGCAGATCTCTCAGCACAAACTGAAAGTCAGAGGTGTTTGGAGCAAAGTATTTCACACCCTACAAGCAAATACCTTCAAACCCAGACTAATGTATCCAGCAAAATTATCCTTTAAAATTGATGGAGAAATTAGGTATTTCCATGAAAAAGATCAGCTCAGAAGATAAATGAGAGCTAAACCAGCTCTAGAGAAAATACTCAAGAATATCCTAGATAGAAACGTAGTGTAGACACACCTGAAAATACTGAGGAAATCAATGAGGTCAGGGGATAAACAACAAAATACATCAGAAAAAGTAAAACAATAAACCAACAGCTAAGACAATGATAGTAAAAACCAACTCAGTAATATCTATCAATGTTAACGGCCTCAACTCTCCAATCAAAAGACACAGAGTGGCAGAATGGATCAAAAAACAGAACCTACAATCTGTTGCATTCAAGAAACACATCTAATGCAAAAAGGTATCCATAGACTTAAAATTAAAGGATGGAAAACAATATTTCATGAACAGAGACCTAGAAAACAAGTAGGGGTAGCAATTCTAATATCAGACATGGTAAACTTCAAGTTAAAATGGATTAGAAGAGACAAAGAAGGTCATAATATACTAGTTAAAGAAACAATACAACAGGAAGAGATAACTTTGATAAACATTTATGCACCAAATACTGGAGCACCTACCTTCATAAAACAAAATCTGCAAAAATTAAAAGTCAAATAAATATTAACACAATTATTGTAAGGGACTTTAACACCCTGCTGTCACAAAGAGACAGATCAACTAAACAAAAAGTCAACAGAGAAACTTCAGAGTTGAACCACACCCTTGAAGTTATGGACCTAATAGATATATACAGAGTATTCCACCCCTCCACAATAGAGTATACATTCTTTTCAGCAGCACGTAGTACTTTTTCTGAAATAGATCACATACTAGTTCACAAAGCTAGACAAAGTAAATATAAAAGAATTGAAATTATGCCATGCATATTATCTGACCACAGTGCAATGAAAATAGAAATCAATGAAAGGAGAAAAGTCAGAAAAGGAAAAAGCTCATGGAAACTTAATGACAAACTCTTACAATGAGTCACAGAAGAAATTAAAGAAGAAATTTAAAAATTTCTGGAAGATAAAGACAATGGCCACACAATTCAAAGAAACATTTGGAACAAATCACAAGCAGTTCTAAGAGGAAAATTTCTTCCAGTTAACACACACATCAGGAAAACAGAACAAACCCAAATAAACAACCTTATGAATGGTCTTAAAATGCTAGAGAAACAACAACAAACTGGCCCCAAACTGAAACTAAGGCGAGAAATCATAAAGATGAGAGCAGAAATTAATGAAATTGAAACCAAAATAACTATACAACAAATAAATCAAGCAAAGTGTTGGTTCTTTGAAAGAATGAATAAAATAGACAAGCCACTAGCAAGACTTACTAAGAGAAAAAGAGAAAAGACCCATATAAATGCAATTATAAATGACAAAGATGAAACACAACAGATACTGTAAAAATCCAGAAGATAGTAACTCTTTTGAAAAATTATATTCCAACAAACTAGTAAATATAGAAGAAATGGACAGATTTCTAGACACAAACGGACTACCAAAATTGACTCAAGACATTAATACACTCAACAACCCAATCACAAGCAAAGAAATTGACTTAGTAATAAAGAATCTAACAACTAAAAAAGCCCAGGACCTGATGGATTCATAGCTGAATTCTACAAAACTTTTAGGGAAATTATATCACCAATACTCCTCAAGTTGTTCAAGGAAATTGAAAAGGATGGGGTGCTTCCAAACTCATTCATGCGAACCAATATCACCCTGATCCCAAAACCAGACAAAGATCCAACTAAAAAAGAGAACTAGACCAATCTGCTTAAAGAATATAGATGAAAAAAAAATCATCAACAAGATATTAGCAAATAAAATGCAACATATTAGCAAAAAGCTGTTACAACACAACCAAGTAGGTTTCATCCCAGATATGCGAGGATGGTTCAACATACAAAAGGCTATAAGTATAATACACCACACAAATAGGGGCAAGGTCAAAAAGCACATGATCATAGCAAAAGATGCAGAAAAGGCCTTCAACAAAATCCAACACACATTCCTGATTAAAAAAAAACCCTGAAGAAAATAGGCATAGAAGGAGCATACCAGAATATGATAAAGGCTATCTATGGCAAGCCAACAGCCAGCATCATACTAAATGGGGAAAAACTGAAAGCATTCCCCCTAACATCAAGAATCAGACAAGGATTCCACTATCACCTCTGTTATTTAACATAGTACTTGAAACATTAACCAGAGCAATTAGGCAAGAAGAAGAAATAAGAGGAATACATATAGGAAAGGAAGAACTCAAATTATCACTATTCACAGATGACATGACACTCTACATGGAAGACCCAAAAATCTCACCAAAAAGCATCTAGAATTAATAACCAACTTTGGCAAAGTAGCAGGATATAAGATCAACATGCAAAAATCATTAGCATTTGTGTATACCAACAATGAACTGAATGAGAAGGAAATTATGAAAACAATACCATCCATAGTTGCTTCAAGAAAAGTGAAATACTTAGGAATTAACCTAACTAAAGAAGTGAAAGACCTCTATAAAGAAAACTATAGCACTCTGAAAAAAGAGACTGAAGAGGATATCAGAAAATGGAAAGATATCCCTTGCCCCTGGTTAGGCAGAATCAATATTGTTAAAATGGCCATATTTCAAAAACTATTATACAGATTCATTGCAGTTCCAATCAAAATACCAACGTCATACTTCACAGATCTAGAAAAAACAATCCTAAAATTTATATGGAAACAGAAGAAACCTCAAATAGCAAAAGCAATACTGAGCAATAAGACCAAAGCAGGTGGCACAGCAATCCCAGACTTCAAGCTATACTATAAACCAATAGTAATAAAAACAGCATAGTACTGTGCTGTTTTCATTACTATTGGTTTATAGTATAGCTTGAAAGATAGATACATAGACCAATGGAACAAAATCGCGGACACAGATACTTCTCCAGACATATTCAAATATATGATCTTTAACAAAGGATCCAAAAGCATATGTTGGAGAAAAGATAGCATATTCAACATAATGGTGTTGGGAAAACTGGCTGTGAGTTTGCAGAAGAACGAAACTGGACCCATATCTTTCACCATATACTAAATTAAAATCAAAGTGGATCAAAGATCTAAATATTAAGACAGAAACATTAAACCTTCTGGAAGACAAAATAGGTAAAACACTTGAAGATATAGGAGTAGGAAAGGACTTCCTAAACAGAACTTTGATTGCACAAGAAATAACAGCAAGAATGAGCAAATGGGACTACATTACACTAAAGAGCTTCCATACAGCAAAAGAGTCAGTAGGGTGAAGAGAAAACCCACAGAATGGGAAAAAAAAATCTTTGCTAGCTACTCCTCAGACAGGAGACTAATATCTAGAATACACAAAGAACTCAAAAAAATTACCTAAAATCAATGACTCACTCAAGAAATGGGCCAGAGAAATGAACAGATACTTCACAGTGGAAGAAATACAAATGGCCAAAAAATATATGAAAAATTGTTCAACATTTGCAGCTATTAGAGAAATACAAATTAAAACAACTCTAAGATTCCACCTTACCCCAGAAAGAATGGCAATCATTAGGAAGTCAAACAATAATAAATGCTGGCATGACTGTGGTGAAAAGGGAACCCCCCTACACTGTTGGTAGGAATGCAAATTAGTACAACAATTGTGGAAATCAGTATGGAGATTTCTCTGAAGCCTCAAAGTAGAAACCCCATATGACCCACCCATTCCCCTACTAGGTATCTTCCCTGGAGAGCTAAAGACATCATACTACAGAGCTACTCCCACAACAATGTTTATAGCAGCACAATTTGTAATAGCCAAATTCTGGAAGCAACCTGTGAACCCATCAATAGATAACTGGATAAACAAAATGTGGTATCTATACATAATGGAATACTATTTGGCTATAAAGAATGACAAACTAGACTCATTTATAGGAAAATGGATGGACCTGGAAAATATAATGTTGAGTGAAATAAACCAAATTCCCAAGCTTGAATACCATATGGTATCCCTCATTTGAGTGACACAAAATACAAACAAACAAACAAAAAAAATGGAAAACAATGGATACAAAAAAGCAAAGGGTTAGATATAAGATAATAGGCAGAGAGGGTCCAGGGGAACAAGACAAGGGGGAGGGGAATGGGAATCCAAAGGAATAATGATATCTTAAAAATAAGAACCTAATAACCCAAATTTACGACAGTGACACGTACCCTAAGTACAACAGTAACTTTATGTAGTTGTGACTTAATGCTGCATCTATGTGGTTCTTTACATTGCTTGCTGTCATAAGCAAAATGCACAGTGTATTGTGGTCTGTAAGCTTGTATAATGGCCTGTGAGTTTCTGTAATTTTGGATAAATTTTAATAAAAATATATTTTAAAAAGCACAAAATGAACCAAAATACATGTCATTGTTAAGGCTAAAACAGTATTTGTAAAACAAAACACAAAAGATATTTCAGAACACTTTTCTGATTTTTCATTATTAAAAAATCAAATATATTCACAAGTAGCCAATAGAAAATTTAAATTTCCTGTATTTCATGTGGACCACTGTTATTCTTTGTGTCTTTTAGGAAAGTTTTAGCCAAAATCTCCACATGAGTGTGATTATGATAAAAATATTTTAAAGGAACTATTTGTAAAAAAGTTGTCATTTCAATCCAAATAATGAATTCTCCACTCTTCTTCTATGCTTTGGCTGTGAATTAGCATTAGGTCCTATACTTGTATCTTACATGAGAGTATGGGCAAAATTACTTTCTTACTTAAGTAGGAAATATTCATTTAATTCTTCACTGCAAATGCATACAGTATTTAGGAGAAACTGCAAAAGACTGAAAAACTTAAAGCATTAATCCAACTATCTTTCCTTTTGGAGCTAAAAGAGATATTAGAGAAATTTTTCTGTATACTTATTTATTAATAAAGAAACTGTTACTGAGAGATTATTCACAGTTACAAGATTATTATTGTGAGAATAGAAATACAATTGTTATGTCTTGCACATTCTTTCCAGAGATGGCACAGTATATTTTAACATGTGTATCTGAAAATTTAAAGCCCCAGAATAAGGTTCTCAACTTGATAACTGCATAACTATAAACTCTGAGGGATTTTACTGATAACATTTTCAAAAGAAAAACAATTTAATCTAAACTTAGAAATTGTAGTAAATAAAATTTTAAACACCCACAGCAGAGCTTATCTTAGCGTCCCACCTTAAACTGTCTTTACTGAACTTGTTAGTATGTATCAGAAGCCAGGCTCCATCCTACAAGATTCAAGAAACTCAGTGACTGAAATAAATCAGTGATAATAAATATAGGATAAGTGGAAGAAAATCTTTTAGAAGAAATCAATAAGCAAAAAATACAAGTGCTATTTTTTGAAAAGATACAAACGTATTGTGAAGATGAGTGGTTAAAGAAATTAAAAAGAAACCAAAGGAGCATAATTTACTAGAAATAAAGCAACAAAAGTAGATTTAGCCAGACAGAGGGAGATACTTCTTTAATTGTATGCAGTTAGTCTAGAGGTTCTAGTGAGGGAAAGAAATGAGCACAAAATATATATTTAATAAAAGATAAGGAAAGTCATTTATTCAGACACTAAATGGCAACACACACAAACAACACAGAGGCAGATAGGGCAGGGCAAAGACAGGTATGCACACATTCCCTTTTCAAACAATGAAGCAGCTGATTAGCATAGCGGGTTGTTGGTAGATCTACCATATTTACCATCTGCTTTCTAATTCGGTCCCCTTTCCAATTCCATTTCAGTGCGCCTATTCCTGATTAGTAGTTAAAAATTCTAAAACTTTTTGCATGTTCCAGTGGACTAGGTCAAACTCATCAAGGCCATAGCATTGAAAAGAACAAAACAGGAAACTTCACTAATGAGCCACAGTAAGAATGGAGGGAAATTATCAAACATAAACAGGACTGATATCCATCTGTCCACCAAAGTCTTACAATTTCAAGGGAGAGAGAGGAAGGGAGGAAAGGAGAGCACGAGGGAGAATATTTTATAATTCAAAGATTCCTGCATTTGGAAAACCTGGAAATATATTTAACTTTTTAGATCATGGGTTATTTTCTTGGTACTGTTAATAAATTTCCTAGAGATAATAAATACATATTTTGGTCAGATATTATTAATATTATGGTGAATTGTAATTCATATTTTCCATATCTTCCACATATTCAGACTATAGAAAAACAACCCAGAAACCTCCTCATCCTGGAGTCACGGATTTTTCTGGGATAAGGAAACCAAACCTTCTTTGACTTGAGGTGTTCTATCACTACACATCATAAGAAAAAATAGCTCTCATACTCTATTATTACACATCACTAGAAATTCACTATGGCCTAATCTTTTCAGGTTTTTTGTTTCTGTTTTTAATTTCGTTTTTGCAATTTTAGGTATCGAACCCAAGGTCTTGGCACTGACCTACATCCCCAGCCTTTTTTTGGATTTGTTTCATTTTGTTTTGTTTGTATTTTCAGACAGGCTCTCATTAAATTGCTAAATTCCCCGGGGTGGGATTGAATTTGTCGATCCTCCTGCTTCAGCCTTCCAGAGTGCTGGGATTATAGGCAGCCACTATCATGCCCAGCTGTCAGTTTTCTTGAAAAAACATCCCTAGAAAGTAAATGAGACTATTCATTTGCAAATGAAGAAAACAAGGCCTCTAAAGAGAGGATGTTTTTGAACCCCACAAATTAACAATAAAGAAGAAATGAAAAGTAGTCTCCTGCACCCTGCACAGCATTTAGAATACTGATGCATGAAGATTCCCCACTCGGTGACTCATTGCTCAGTGATACGGTTCAGTTTTTCCATTCGTTTTTGATCTAGTAACCTTGAGGTTTTACACCACTTAAGTTTTATTACTTGGGAATTACATCTAATTTGTCTCCACAAATACATTGGAATTGAATAAATGTAATGTAAATCAGTAATCAGGTAGCTCGAAGACCGCCTTTAATTAGACCTGTGGTAATTTGTCTAACAAATATATCACTGTGCAATCAAATTAATGTACATAATAAATTCTAAAGTGGCGCCTCTGCCATTGGAAGACTGTAAGACACGCTGCATACCAAGTAATGACAAAGTGCTCTCTGGTCTGCAGCTCCTCTGCCGCTTGGAGTTTTATCTTTGGTAGGGAGTTAGTAACTAACTCGTGTTCCGTGCATGTCCTCTTCTTGCACGGATAACCCAAATCTATAACATGGCCCAAGATTTCCTACGTACTTTTAGAGTTATACTTCTGTTAGTGACATCTTGCCCAGCCCACAAGTCTGTCTGTTATTAAAAATTCTTGAGGGCTTATTTATAAGCTGTCTCAAAGGGCTTCTTTGTCAGCCCAAGCAGTGTACCTGACAGAGATGATGATAGAAGTCAGCACAGGGAGAAAAACAATCAATGGCTCCTTCTTGTGCAAGAGACTCCAAAATAGACACATAAACATCCAGTAGATTAATCCTTTGTAAGCACATGAAGCTTCATAAACCTGAATAAAGCCATGTTGTACGGAGAAAGAGCAGTCTGTTTTCTAGTCTCAAATGCATTTGCAATCTGCTTTTCCACTGCTCCAAAGGGTATTTAGAAAAATGGGCTTTAAACTTCTATCTTTCACCATAAATTAACAACTCAGTTATTTTCTTCAATATTCCCTACTCCAAATGTTTAGGACCTCACACTCTGTCGCTACTGAAGTATTTTAATTTTTACCTCTACCGGTAATTTAAACAAAGTATATTTTGGAGATGCACTACCTTGAATTATTCAGATTAAAATGCTGATGCTATATATTAAATTTTGGTGGATATTAGAAGGTTTCTTTTAATGTTAACTAAGTGTAAATTTTATACTTAATTAATATAGAATAATATTTATTTTGAAATAATATTTTTACAATAATGCAATTATTAATGCCTATATTTAAAACTACATTTAATAGATGAATACCACATATACATGCTGTAGAAGACTTTTATGTTTTCCATTAAATATTAAAAAACTCTATCCGAATATTTTAGCCCCATTTTTCAGAAGTGTAAGCTGAGTATCAGAGACATTAAGATGTGTAAAGATACTTGTCTAATTTCCTGCAGAATCTAGTTTATTGGACTCCAAAGACAGCATTTTGTCTATTCAGCAATGTTGACCCCCACCATCAGTTTTGAAACGTCTTATATCGAGGCTTAAGAACTCTAACTATACACTTGATTTAGTTAAAAATTGAGACTTACTCTAATATGGAGAATTCTCAGACAAGAAGTGCAGACCAGAACTACAGTGAGAGGGAAAACAGACCTGATTTTGATCTTCACAGAGTTTACAAACCTATAATCACACAAATAAGTAGAAACTGTGAGCCATGCCAAGTGCCCTGAAGAAAGAGTAGAATTTCAGGAAAGTAGGTATTTACAGTATCCCTCAGGCAGTGGGGGAGAAGGCACTTCCAAGGGATGGGAAAGACCCTGTGACAAAATAAGCTGAGCAAAAGCACAAGTGTGGACAGATATACAGAAGAACCTGCTACCGGGAGGAAGCGGACTTCCGCTTGGAATCAGAGACTTTCTTACCTTGCTAGCATTAACCGCACAACTAGCCCTTGCAACTGCATTTACACGAATGGATTACAAGCCTCATCTTACCCAGGTGGGATCGAAAAGTATATGACTACCCACATCCAGAGCCAGGAAACAGAAGGGCCAAGAGTTGAATTCAGTGCTGCTTCATCTGAAAGCTGGTTAGTTTTCTTCACATTTCTACCCTGCCTTGGGATTTACCTACTGGCCAAGCTGTTTCAGGACAACACCCACAGGGGACTATCAGCTACAGCTTCCCAAAGCTGATTAAGAACTGCTTTGTGACAAGGCGCTGTCTCCCTCTCTCTCTCTCTCTCTCTCTCTCTCTCTCTGGCAGGAACCAAAGATATTCTATCAAAAATGTAGATAATTTTTCAAAATTATCACTGACATGAAATAACACCTGGATATGAATTATAAGAAACATCAACCTTGGCTTCACCCTTTTTTCATTGTAAACTCCAGTTCCATACACACTTTTGAAAGGATTAATTTAACCACCTCAGGCCCAGGAGTGCTGCCAATTTCTCTGAAGTTTTTCCAAATTGCTGTAGACCAGAAACTTAAACACATGAAATGTAACTCGGCCGATACAAATGTATAGCCGCAAGTGTGTCCGGGTGAGGGAGTGCAACTGGACGGCTGCTGAAATACATTCATTGCTCCTTGCAATATAAAGAAATGTGGACTATAAAATGAGCTTGCATTTGTGGAGATTTCCAACATATAGCAAAACTAAACTGAAGGATTATGTAAGACTCATATCGTAAGTTGATATAAAAATGTCTTATCAGAAACACCGTGTTTGTGCAAAACATCGTGTAAGGACAGAGAAGTGCCGACATCACGACTTAACTTCACTGTTCAGACTCCTCTGGAAGCTCGCGAATGAGCTCACAGTCTCCTTACTAACACTTTTGCTGCAGTGACCTTCTTGCCAATAGTCATCTTCCAAGACCTTCCTCATTTCTTGAGCTCCAGTCTAAACAAAGAATATTTTAGGAAGATTGTCAGATGTCCTCCTCAGAATTATTTTTCCTTTCTACATCCTCATGAAGTGCTTTTCTACCTCTATTACTACACTTAATCCAATGTGACATATTTAAAACGTGTCCTGTCTCTTCCACTTTCTACATGGCAGAATCCTGAAGATCAAGGATGATTCTTTACTTCCTGCCTGGGACAATGTGCTAAGACTCTGTATCTTGACCTTGGCTTAAATATCTACTTCTGTGGAATCAAACCCTTGGCTCTTTTTTATAATATGTGTCTTATGTATATGACTTTTAGAGATATGTCCTATAATTAAACTTATAGTTATTTTAGAGACAGCTAAATCCTTTATTATTTCCACATTATCCCTACTGTAATGCATTTAGCACACCTCAAATTCTGAATATCCATGAGTGAAAATCACACAGAACATTACGCACTAGTCACACTAGACCACTGTCTAGATTCTGGGTGCCCATTAAAGGTTTACATCTAGATGTCCCTCGAGAGCCTTTGTGCCCATGAGCAAGGCTTTTAGGAAATGATTGGATTTGGGGTCACTGAACGTGCCTGTTTTAGTTACTTTTCTCTCGTTGTTGGGACAGAATACTCGACACCCAAAGTTAGGGGAAGGAAGGTTTATTAGCTCACAGTCTGCAGAGGTTTCAGTCTATAGTCCGCTGGGTCCGAGGCAGGGCGGCATGGCAGAGGCAGGGCCGGGCGGCAAGGCAGACCAGCAGCAAAGTAAAGTGAGG
>PVJO010004676.1:83599-107013 GCA_004026905.1 Hystrix cristata
AATGCAAACAAGCAGCTAGTTAGCTTCTTCCTGTATCTTTTATCTAGGCTACCTGCCCTTAGGGCGGGTAGCACTCCCACCCTTAATTTTAGTTTCACATCCTTGATCCCAGCAGAACCATGCCAAACCGATCAATGGATCAATTTAGTAATCACACACTCTAGATCCAGCTATCTCTTACCACATGAGGCTTTGGGGGAACATCTAGACACAAACCATAACAGTACCTTGTTCTTAGGAAGAGGGGACTGGTTAGAAGTGGGTCACTGGGGACAGAATCTGGAAGAATATTTTCTCCCTCCCCTCCCCAGCTCTTCTTCTCTTTGCTTCCTGACAGCCATGACGTGATCAGCTTTCCTTCGACTAGGCCCTGCTGGTCTCCCATTTTTCTCTTGGCGCCTGGTGACCAGGGACTATAACTGTGAGCCAAAATAAATTTCTCCTCTTTTGAGTTACGGATGTCAGGTGTTGTGCCTCAGTGATGAGAAAGTGACTAAGACAGCACTCTCACATGTTCATGCTTTTGTTCCTCTCTGGATGGTTGACTAATGTTTGACAAATTGCAGAACAGAGATCAGAAATCAAACAATTCTAATGAAGAACTTGGAGCACAAAACTACGTGGTGTCTACCAGAGTTCCTGGTTCCTCACTGATGTTTATCAGGAGGACTCAAGTTCTAATCACATGGGTTTCTCTGGGAGCTGCTTGAGGGCCCTCAAGACACATCAGAGAGGTCGCTTGCCCTCAAGTGTGCAGTCTGAGAGAGCACAGCATTAACACAACTCTTCTGTATGATTTAGCCCCCAAAGTCATGTATCATCACTTCTATAATCTATTGTTCACGCAGACCAAAACTGACACAGTGAGGAAAGGGAGAACTTGGAGATTTGAATGCCGGGAGGTGGGAGTCACGGGGGCCATCTTCATGGCTGATACTGTAGTTGTATAAGCATACTCACATTCCTTTTCATTTTTTCTCTTAAGGTACTTTGTTTTGGGTTTCAATCACTGGCAACCAAAACAGATTCACCTAATATACAATCACCAACCAAACTTCTTACCAAAAATCCAAACCAACAACAACAAAACTCTGTTCTACTCTTTTGTTAAAATAAAGACCACAGGGAATACCTTAGAATGAAAATTCATATACGCACACACACACACAGTGTTATTATATGTGACATTTAACATTTGACAAGTCGTAGACTTTCTGAGCTTTACTTCCACCTAAGAAACATCTGGACTATACTTTTAGCCACTGTGAGGATGGAGTGAACACCAATAGCACTACTATTTTTTAAATAAATGTAACACTTAAAAGTCTACAAATTTTTCATATACACCTTTATATTAAATGGTTATAATGATCTTGTGAAATAGATAGAGCAGAGTTGGCTTTCAGCTTTGTTTAGATGATGAAATAGAAGGAAGACATTATTCAAGGTCAGTGTAACCCAGCTGGTGGAGTGGCGCGACTGTAGGGTCAAGATGTTTTGGAAGCCATGTAACGTAACAATTTGTTTTATGTTGCACTCTCTATCTGCATTCTTGCTGAGGCTTGCTTGTCCAGTCAAAGGCATTTTCACCTGAAATAAATGTTTCCATCCTGTTTTCATCACATAAATCTCTCTTGTGAGAATGAAAATAAGCCCACTGCCTATTTTGTATGAACCTACCTACCCAAGATGGATTATATTTTAGTGTAAATATTTATTAATTGTAAGGCTTTATTTATAGGAAAGTGATATATAATCTATATACCATATCAAGTCTGTATTTTCCCAGTACCACATTATCTGAAGAAGCCTGTATGGTACAGATCCATAGAGCAGGGTTTGACAGATCTTCACTCCCTCCCTTAAGCTTCTACTTCTGCTTGGAAGACATAAGTAGCACCTGAGTGTTAAAAAATACATAATATAAGCGATTTTCATTGCATTTATTTCTGATAGATACAATGCACTAAATCAGCCAATAAAGAAAAGTCATAAATTCCCAATGAGGCTTTAAGATATGAGCTATCTTATCGTTCTTGTGAAGTTAATTACTTTTGCTTTTTGGCCAGAATCTCAGTCTCTTTTCTAATCTCCTGTATAAATTTCCCTCATTTTCTCCCCAAGACAGCACTTCATTTCCCTGATCCACAATAGCTCTTGCACATTTTACAGAGTATTATCATCCCAGGAGAATTAACTCCTTTCTCAGAAAATCACTGAGTACACAGAAGGAAAGCACTATTGATTGCCCTTCTCTTTTGGTGGCAACAGAAATTTTTCCAACTACATTCGGGTACTCCCGGTCAGGTGAATCAATCCACAGAAAATTATATAGAAAATTACATGGTAACATCTAAGCTTTGTATGTTTATATATGGAAAGGGCACCCCCCTCCGTGAATTGAAATACTGTATCATTGAGTCGTTTTTATTTATTTAAAAATACATGGTAAAATTGCTGAACATTTTGATAAACGTGAAATTTTATCCTCCCTGAATATATTATTATAAACAGATTGTCCAAATTCATTTCTGACTAACAATCTTTTCATACAACATTGTTCTCTGCAATACGTAGTGAGGTGAGATAACATGTATTCCTGGGATGGAAGGAGGCTCAGGACAGAGGGAAGTCAGGGACAATGTAATATTAGGGAAATTAAATGCAAATTTTTAAATGCTCAAAACTCAATGACTTTATAGATGTGAAACGTATGAAAAAAATTTTAAAAGTCCTCAGTATGAAAGGAAACACATCAAAATTATCAAAATGCTCTCCATTCAACTGCTAAATTTTAAATAAATGGTTGCAAATGGCTGTAAATTCAATTTGACACAACAGAGAAAATAGATAAATTTCAACTAAATGAGTGGATTTTAAGAAAATAATTTTGAGTAGGAGCAAAAATTTGTAGAAAAATACATGCAATATGATTCAATTTCATTACATAAATTCAATAGCTAGATAATTTAAATGATCCATTGTTTAGGGTGCAAACATTCAATTAGGCTATATTGAAGAGCAGGCAATAACCATTCTGAAATTCATGATGATGGTTCCATCTGAGGGTGGATAAAATGTAGGAGGATTTAGGAGGCCAGGTAATCTCAGGGAGTGGAGTTTTTTTCTAAGTGGGATAGTAGAAACATGAGTGATGATTGTATGTTTTTTAAAAAAATTATTGGCTGTGTTTAATAAATATCCTCTGGGTTGAATCTATATTTAATTTTAAAAACAATTTTAATAGTACCATGAACCCTGATCAATACTTGAATAAACACTGATCTGAAGAAGAAACAGGTTCTGCAAGAGAAACCACAACTAAAGAGAAAGAATTTGGGCCTTATCCCTTTTGGATCTGAACTTTGAAGGGTTACCTCTCACTTCAGGGGTTGTTTGCTGAAATAATGCCCAGAATATGGAAGAAATCTATAAATGAAAATTCTGAGTTCTGGGAAAGCCAGAATAAGGATTTCCTAAGAGAACACCAAATCCTACTTTTAAGAGTTATTTTCAATATTCTCTAATACAGACCGTTACTGTTTCTTTAAATGTACATTTTTTTATAAATAGATATTCTGTAGTGCAAAATTGGGATAATCCCTTACCTTTTTCTATTTGAAGTCAGGAGTGTACTAAGAAATCAATATTTTACTCACGGACATTAGTGTTTAAACAGATCTAGCATAAATAATTGATGCGTGCTGAATACTCAGACTGAAGACGTAGATTGACAAGGGCTAATGCTGACGTTCTCAGGTCAGGACTCTGTCTCTAAATGATGCTGCTCCTTTGTGTTAGTTGAACGTTCTGAGTTGCTTGTGATGGAAAGAAGTTTAAATGTACAGCTAAATTTTAGGCTACTTCTCTCGAAATGGCTATCAAACTTCCCTCCAGTGTTCGACAATCTTCCAGAAGAATTTAATCTGTTAGATATTGAGAGAGAAGAATTCAATAAAATACTTCACATGTAATTTTTTTTACCACATCGTGTCTGTCCTAAATTAGAATTTTCATGAATTCAAAGAGCAATTTAAAACACAGTTAAAAAGAGAAAACATAATTTTGTATCAGTTAATTTATTGCATATAGTTGTAGTTGACTGGCAGTAATGGGGAAATAGAGTCAATTTCTGAATGAACGAAGAGAAAACTCACAGAAACTTTAAAAAGGGTAAATTTAAAATCTTCAGAAATTATTGCATTTTTTGTTAGGCATAGAATATTCTTATTACAATGAAAAGTAAGGAGAGTGATTAGAATGGAAGAATCTCATATATAGTCATACCCCTGTTTGTTGAACTCAATTTGTTCCAAATTCCTGTTAGAACACCAAGTTTGGGAACTGAATGTATTTTTCACATAAGAAATAATGGAAAACCGAATAATTGGTTCTGAAGCCCTAAGATTACACATATAAATTTGTTTTTCCAGGTTTTACCGAATTTTGCGACGACTTCATTCTCTATCTCTACCGTCATTCTCACAGATTTCCTGTTAGCTTTACTTCTGGTATCACTAACTTCCTTTTGCACCATGGTTACAATATTTTATGCAAGTAAAGCATAAAAAACACAGTGACAAATGTTTTAATGCACTAACACAACTATTATAAGTTGTGTGGGCAACAGCGGCACTTAGACTGAAGCGTCGCTCCTTTGTGTCCGTGGAGAGACACTACATGTGGCTCACTCTGGGCCCATACAGGTTTTTCAAGTCAGATTTTTGGTTCAACTATGGAGCAGAGTTATGAGTATCAAGCAGATTGTTTATATCAGACTTTGCTATTTGAGTGGAAAGTTCAAACTTGGAGCCATTCAACAACTGAGGTATCTTCGTATGTGTACATGCAACTTTCACACTCAAGTCTTCGTATTTACTGAGACAACTAATAATATCTACTAATCCCCCTCCATGTCCAGTTAGACACTTGTTGATATGATATATCAATTTGGGTGTGTGTGTTTGTGTGTGTGTGTGGTGTGTCTTTAGTACTCTTAACACATGGGCCAAATCCAGTAGATCAAACACCATGTCATTTAGAGAAGGAAAACAATTCTCTACAATCCTTAGGCAGACAATTAAGTTTCTAAACTTGGAAGAAATATAGGCAGGGTTCTAACACTGCTAGCATCAATATGTCCTAGATAATCTTGTTGTTCCCTACATGCTAGAATTCTCAAAGACAATGAAAAAGCTTTCGAATAAGACAGGACCATGAAGTCTGGACAGAGGCCCATTCAGAGGTCCTCTAAGCTGCTGAATTTCAGGTCTGAACCATTACAGAATTGGTCCCACAAACATCAAGGACAGATACATCTAAGATTGTTGCTGAAGCCCACCTAGACTTTGTTACCTCCATAGTGTTATTTCTTGCCTTGTATTACTATTGTTTGTATGAAACTAATCCAGAAATGGTTTTCCTTTAACAAAAGACATGTAGTGCATATTTTTGAATCTTTGCCAAAAAAAGCCTTATTTCCTAGTTAAGAAGACATTAGTTATGCTTATCAGCATTTTGAATAACCTCTTTAGTTAACATAATATTTATCTATGGTATTACATATCTGTCTGTTCATTTCACTAAATGCCAAAGCAGAAATTTCCAGAATTTGCAAGGAATTGATTTTCTAATAATACAAATATCCTTTCCTTAGAGATCATATTCCTATAACAGTTTTGCATTAGCTAGTATGAAAACACAAAGCAGAAGTGAAAATTAATTTATTATTTTGATTCCCGTTTTATTCATCGAGTGAAGCTCCATAGTTCCTCTGAAAGAACATTTTGAGCAAAGAAAAAGTAGACCTTCAAGACTATCAAAAATATGTCTTTGTGTAGTTAGAGTACTACTCACCCCAAAACCTTCCTCCTAGGGGTATAGCCTCTACAATACCATAGTCATACTTGAAATCTAACAATTCTGTCAATTGAAAGTTAAATATAAATTTATAGCAATGTTGTCTTCAAAAGCATTGTACTTGACTACCTTCATATCTCATTTCTCATAAAACTAGAATGCTTTTTTTTTTTTCCAACCACAGCTAGCAGGGGATAATCCCAAAAATACATACAAAATTGACATTGTTTAATAACTATAGGCATCCAAATAGGGTGTAAAAGTGATGTGTGTATTTATGTGTGAATGAATCACTGACTTGCCTCCATGTGGAATGTACAGATAACAATAGGAGATTGTTACACGAATCTCTGGAATTTGCCTGCTCTCAATAGAATTAAAATCAAGAAAGGATGAGCTAGTTCACCTGCCTTTATTCATGACCAAAAGATTCACAGGCCCAAATATATCATTTTTAGAAAAAATAGTAAGGTAGTTGTGATTTAGATAAAAATCTTTGGAAATAATCTATAATGGTTTGAAAATATGGTGGAAAAGGATAAAATTACAGATTTTAATACAAGAACACCTGTTCCAAAAGTGTCTATATCATAATATCTATGACTAGGATCAGAAACAAATGTCTGATAGACCCATAGAATAAAGGAATATAAAATTTAACCGTGAACTGATTTTGATGTATATTGTAAGTTACCCTCTAAGAAAGAAGTGGAGACGCCTCAAAAACTACTACTAGAGGTTCTATTTGACCCAGCTATTCCTCTGCTTGGTATCTTCTCAGAAGAATTGAAAACCTCATACAACAGTGATATATGCACAACCATGTTCATAGCAACACAATTTGTAATAGCTAAGTCTTGGAAACAGCCCAAATGCCCAACAACTAATGAATGGCTAAAGAAGATGTGGTTTTTCTATGCAATGGAGTACTACTCTGCCATAAAAAGGATAAACTAGAGACACTTGTTGATAAATGGATGTACCTTGAGGACATACTCTTATGTGAAATAAAACAGACACTCATGAGTACACATCGAATTGTTTCTCTGATATGAGAAACCTAAGTGTAAATAAGGACAAAAAGGCATAACGATATTAGGTAAAAGAAAGAAGATATTCAAAAGAGAGGAGAACTAGAAAGGGAGAAGGGGGAAAAGAAGGAAGAGAAAAGGAAAGAAAGGGGAAAGGGGAAACATGGAAAAATGTAAATAAACCTGCTGTAAATTGAGAAGGGTAGGGGAGTGGAAGGGAGGGGTAGAGAAGAGCAGGGGAAACCAAGATACATCATGTACAGATACAAAATAACCATGATAAATGTGATCATTATGTATGCGTTGTACCAATACATGCTCTTGGTAAAAAATTAAAAAATAAAAAAATGAAATTGAGTTAGGAAAAAATTTATTTTAAAATTTGGCTTACTGGCTATAAGTCTCTGGGAATGCATAAGTTGTTATTTAATGAGTACACAAGTTTAGAATACATCTCAACAATCTGCTTCTTTCTCTACTTACAAATTCAAGGACAAAATTCACTAAACATGGTACAAAACTCTGATGGAGAAGATATAGGTACTCTGTATATATTTTTTTCCTTCCAAAATCTGCTCAAAATAACATGGATCTCTCAAACACAAATATGGGGACTTTTTTTGGTTTACTTCTGAAAATCAGCAAATGCTACTAAAAGAAAATAGAAATTGATTTTACAAAACATCTTCTGACTAGATCAATATTTTTGGTCTTCACCTGGCAAAACTTTTTAATATCAAAATGTACAGCTACAAGTTTGATTTAAATGCTGTTTTCAGTTAGTATATCTTTTATTTTTTTTTTCCTTTCCTTTTTTATTTTTTATTTTGAGGGAGAGGGAATGCCAGAAACTCTTCTCCATTTGTTTCACACTGTTTCCCAGTGTGAAATTGACAAGAAGTAATACAAAGCTAATGACAGGGAAAAATTAACAACAGAAGAAGAGTATCTTTGAGCTTTTATTTTGACTAAGATAAATATTTACAGCTTTGTCTTACCTTTCATTTGTCATGGAGGCAACACAGCTTGTACTATAAACTCTCACATGCAGGATTCATTGTCTCTAATACAGTGAGATAGCAACCCATATATATATCTTTAAGAGCCTCTGCTGCTTGCGAGGGAAAGGCTGATAAATGGAAGTAAAGGTTCATAGAACCACTGAAGAAAATAGCTTTCCTTTTTTATGGCCACCATTAGAAACCAGGTTTACTGAGCTAATTCACAAAACAGGACAGTATTCATATACCCTTTTGTATCACATTTTGAAGAATTTCACATTTCAGTTCTTAAAATTAAGAAAAGTACCCAGAACCATATGTGGTACATTTTCTTTACATCTCAATCAACAAGAACCACATTTATCAAAGGGGAGCGAGAATAGGGAGGGAAAATCAGTATTGTTTTTGAAAGACTACAAAAATAAATTAAAATTCTCTTTTTTGGAACTTTAAATGTTTTATTATAGAAAAAAACTAATAGAGTTTTGTCAAATATGACCTCTAATTGTCACCTCTAGCGCCGATACCCATCATCACATTCCCTGTGCGCTCCTGTGCATGATTTTGGGAAGAGATTCTTAGGTGGTCTGCCCTATTTTCCTCAGAGGTAAGTATAAACTTCCCTGACTTCTTGTTAGTGAAGTAAACAAATGAAACACATTCCGTGAAAAATAAGTTTGAGAAGAGACAAGGAAAATGACAGTGCCCTCGTTCTGTCCTGACTGACAGACAGAATGAGCTGTCAGATGTTTTCTGTTCATCTTGATGAATCAAAGAGAAACATCATTTTAACACTGAGGGAACTTTGGCCTGACAAGTTGATCCATTTTTAAAATAAAAAATATTCACTGTAAAATGGGGGTAGCAAAAATCCGGCATTTGTAGCAAAAAAAACTGTACGTGCACACAAATGTTTCTGGTAAAGGAGACCATTGGTTCATTTTGCCCAAATAGCAACTTGGCTCTACATACCAAGAGCCTTTTAGTAAATTTAATTCTCTTCAACTCAGTAATTCCATGTTGAAGCCAGAAAAGAATCTGCTGTTCCACAAATGCAATGCTATAGGAAAAGCTGGAAGCAATGTAAGCCTTCTACAAAGTGAGTAATAAGATGTATTACAAAGCATTTTTATACACAATATTATGTAAGCTGTTTCCCAGAAGCATGTGCTCATGAAAAAAATATTAAGTTAAAAAGGTGAAATACGAAGCTACATACCATATATCTAAACAAATAACATATTCTCATTCATAGATTATCTCTTTATATATTTATGAATACAACGTATATGTACATAGATTATTTTCTAAAGACAGAAAAATTACATAAACACTACCTATACATTCATATTAAATGTTTTATTTATTATATATATAAATCTACATATATTTGAGGTAGTTAGAAATACTCCCAATATGATTAATTTTTCTTTCTAAATATTAGCATTTTAAATATAGGTAGATTTTGTTTTATTTCAATGCATTTTCATATTTGCTTATATATTTACAATTAGGTTAGCTTTTTAGATCAGAAAAATAAATGTTTAAAACACTTGGCTTAATCAACTGTATCTAAGAAATCATCATCCGTTATAGTATAAATTACTGTAATTAAGTAAGTTGGAACAACCCAGTTAACTGCTCCAATTTGAAAGAACTAGTATCCAGAATGAGGTTTGTCTGCAGAAGCGAGGCAGGCACTAAGAAGTACAGATTTGTATGGATGTTCAAAAAGACACTCTAGTCTAGCAAACACTATACTATCTTATCAGGTTAACACTAGCAACTAGGTCAAACTTCAATCCCCAAAAATAGCAGTAATAGGAAAACAATATGAGACACTGTAAACACAAGGAGACATTAAGTTTCTAGTATTGTGACTTGAACTAGAGTTTAAGTCCTGGAAGTAAGTTAGAAATGAATCGTGATCTGAGAATTAGAACTCTGGGACTGGCATAGAGGTCAGAGAAAATTATGAAGCAAGTGGTTGGCATGAATTAAGATATAAAGCTAGTTGAAGAACAGGTTTGTGGAAAGGAGATAGTATCTACTTTTAGATATATTGTGTTTGAAGGAGTAGTACAGAGATCATCGGGTTTTTGTGAGCGATCCAACGGGGAAAATATGTGTTGTCTTTGGCACAGTGATGATGTGCTGGCTGTCTTTGTCCCCTGTCCCCATCCTTCACCCTTCTCTGTTCTTTCCATTCTGGCCCCAAAGAGACTGAACTCTACAGACTGCTTGCCTAGTCTCACTTACCAGCTGGTTTCTGACTGAGCTTGGCTCACAGGAAGAGAGGAGCCAACTAGAGGTAGCTGTTTTCAAATCTGGTTTTTGGCAATAGCTGTATCTATCTGTAAACACAATTCCCACTTAACAGGTGCTTCTTTTCAGGTTTCAAGCCTCATCAGGCATTTATAAATTTAATTCATTGTTCTCTTTGAGCTAGAAATAATTTCCCAATTCAGGCTGAGTATCTCTTATCTAAATATTTGGGACCAAACTGTTCCAGGTTTTGCAATTTTTCAAGTTTTGCAATATTTGCATGTACATAAAGAGATGTCTTGAGGACAGCACCCCAAAATATATTTCATTACATCTTACACACAGCCCAAAAGTAATTTTATACAATATTTTTAGTGCAATTCCATTTTGACTGTCACCTATCACATGAAATCAAGTATGGAACTCTCTGCTCATGACACAGTGTCAGTAGTCAATAGTTTTCAGATTTTTGGAGCCTTTTGGAGTTTGATTTTGAAGATTAAGTATGCTTAATCTGTACCTTTATTTACCAAACACTACCCTTTTTTGTGACCCCTTAATTCTGTGCAAGGCTCTGCAATTCTTAAGTCTTTTTGTTTGAGTAATCTATAAGAAAATTCAGTTTCCTGTCAGTTTTGTGATTAAATCAGATAAAGGGAGAAATTCTTTGAGGGAAAAAAAAGGTGGCTGTGTAAAGAAAAGAGTCAGTAACTAAATAGTGATGAATATTGACACTTGGTAATTTAGGACGCTGCAAAGAGAGGTCAGATATTTTCGAGCATCAGGATGTTTTAACAGCAGAGAATAGATAGAAAAGAGGGACCGAGGAGGCTTTTAGTCCATGGTGTAAAATACTGCATAGTCATGGAACAGAAGAATAAGGAAAAGGTCATTTAATTATCAAATAACAATTAGTGTGTTTGAAAAGAGAAATAAGCATAAATAGTGAAAGACACATAAATAATGGAAGATGAAATTGGAACAGAACATAGATTTCATATTTCTTGATGCTTTGGCAATAAGGAAGCAAATTAGACAACAACTACGGTATAGGTAATTTGTTTCTTTTCTCCTTCCGTTTTTAAAACAAGAAGGAACCGAAAGCGTTGCATGCATTTTCTAATAGCATTCTAACAAGGAATGTGTTTTAACTTGTTCCCATAGTAACTCCCAAGTAATATTTTTACCAAAGAAAAATAAATTTGTCTTTCAAGGAATTTATCTTTAAAAAGGCAAATTAAAAGACAAATGATAGGAAAGAGTGAGGTAGATCTTTTGGATCTGGGAAGAGGATCAAGGGTCAGAGGAAGAGGGGATGAGGGAAGTGGAAGTAAAAAAGATTGAGATGAGATATGTATGTGTACCAATTCCCCACCATGAATATAATAATTAGGTATTGTAAACATACATTAATAAAAATTAAATTAAAAACAAAAACAAAAAAACAGAAAAAGATGAAACCTCAAATTTTCATGTAAATTTATCATATTTGATTAAATTTTTAAAAGTGCTGTTATTGTCATATAATCCTGAGCATTACAGAAGAAAAAGGATCACATTTTTTCCAGTGTATAGTCTTCCAATATCCCACTACTTTTGATGTCTTTATACAGAGATTAGTTAGTATCTCAGAACCGAGGCATGACTCATCCTTCATGATATTGAATATAGTTTAAATTCAAATAGTCTTCTTGATAATTTCAATATATTTTTAACCAGTATCTCAAATCTTATTAGCTTATTGTTTTGAGTTCATAATGTAGTTGAAGGAAAATGAGTACTAGTTTTAGAAGGGTTAGATCTGCCATATTTTTTATGTTTATTTGCACTAACTTCAAGCTTGGATTTCTTTACAGAATTCTTTTTCTTATTTTATGAAAAAACAAAATAAAATTTCCTAACACAATAATAAAGGAATAACAATACTTAATATTCAAAGTATTCAAAGTATCATTATCTCCAAAGTAATTACTTGGAGTACAAAACAGAAATCTTTTTTAAAACATTTGTTCACTTTGAAAGATTTAGTTGCACAAAAGTGATTAATAAAATACGTATATTCATTTAATCAGACATAGGTAACTTGAATAATTACAATATGCCGATGTCAAATGAATGCACAACTTATGTTAACATGTTTATTTTAGGAAACCTATACTTTTCTTAGTATAATTCATAATTTGTGAGTTATTCCAAGACACGATGAACATACTTTCTAAAGATACCAGTGTCACATTGTCCATTAAATAGTAGTAAATCCCAATAGATACCCTTGGTCACCCTACCTTGGGGAATCGTTGGTTAAAAATGACCACTTGAATTCATGGATTGATTTGTACAGATGTTAAAATGGCTTACTTCCAGGCGAAATTCATGGTAACCCAGGTAATTGAAAAACTATTCTAATGATTAGTATTTTAAAATTAGTCACATATATACATACACACAAATGTAGTACTGTAAAAGAATATAAAACTATACTTTCATCAATAAGGGATATTTTTGCATGGCAGAGAGCTCCAAATTTTGGGAAAAAATCAGAATCATATATCTCAGTAATACTATTATTTCTAAAAATTATATATCCTTTTTTATGCTTTACGTCCCTTTTTGTCATTAGGAAACACCTTTAATGACTGAATGACTCAACATACCCTTTTGTTTTGCTCCTTACTGAAAGTAACAGGTTTAAATATAAACCAGAATGCTCAGTTACAACGTAAGCCATTTTAAATGTTATTTTGTTTTTACTTTCATATGTTGAAGAACAAACAGGAATACAACAAATTTTTAAAGAGTTTATTTGGGCTAATAAACTCTTGAGAGTTTATTTGAGTGGCTCATGAATTGAGCAGCACCAAACCAAAAATGGTTCAGAATCTCCAACAAAAGAATAGAAAGGAGACAATTTTATAGAACAAACAGAGGTAAAGCAAAGATAATATTTGATTGGTTAAAGTTACACAATTGCCTCATTTTGCCTATTGGGAAATGTTTAGCTATATAAGCTATATGGCTATTTCTCACTAGTTGACGTTAAGTTCTGTTTTTCTTTAATATAAGCATTTGTGTTAAATAGTTCAAGAAAAGTTCTGCTTACATTTAAAATCAAGTAAGATTAAGGTTACCTACTCAAACAAGATGGAAAATACTGAAGAAATGGACAGATTCTTAGAAACATATGAACTACCAAAACTAAATCAAGAAGAGATAAAAATACTAAATAACCCAATATCAGCTATTGAAATTGAAGAGATAATTAAAAACCTACCAACAAAGAAAAGCCCAGGTCCTGACGGTTTCACAGCTGAATTCTACAAAAAATTCAGGAATGATCTAATAGAACTATTCCTCAAACTCTTTAATGAAATTGGAAAGGAAGCAGTACTTCCATAATCATTCCTGGAAGCAAGCATTACCCTTATACTAAAACCAGAAAAGGATCCAACTGAAAAAGAGAACTACAGGCCAATCTCCTTAATGAACATAGATTCAAAAATTCTAAACAAGATACTGGCAAACAGAATGCAATGAATTATACAAAGATTATACACACCAAGTAGGATTCATCCTAGGAATGCAGGGATGGCTCAACATATGCAAATCAATATATGTAACACACCATATCAACAGTGTCAAAAACAAAAATCACATGATCATCTCAATTGATGCAGAAAAAGCATCTGACAAAATTCAACACCAATTCATGAAAAAACACTACAGAAATTAGGAATAGATGGTCTATATCTAAATCTGAGAAAACCCATCTACAACAAACCAACAGCCAACATCACACTAAATGGTCAGAAACTGGAAGCTTTCACACTAAAATCTGGAACAAGACAAGGATGCCCACTATCACCACTGTTACTCAATATAGTTCTAGAAACATCAGCCAGAGCAATTAGACAGGAGAAAGAAATAAAAGGAATAAAGATAGGAAAGGAAGAATTTAAATTATTATTTGTAGATGACATGATACTGTACATAGAAGACCCCAAGAATTCCACCAAAAAACTTCTAGATTTAATAACTAAATTCAGTCACATAGCTGGATACAAAGTCAACACCCAAAAATCAATAGCATTCCTATATACAAATAACAAACTCACTGAGAAAGAAATAACAGCAGATATACCTTTCACAATCTCATAAAAAAATGAAATACTTATCTAACAAAGGAAATAAAAGATCTTTACATCAAAAACTATAATTCTCTAAAAAAGGAAATTGAAAGGGATATCAGAAATGGAAAGACATACCATGTTCCTGGGTAGGAAGAACCAACATAGTGAAAATGGCCATACTTCCTAAACTACTGTACAGATTTAATGCATTTCCAATCAAAATACCACTAACGTACTTTTCAGAATTAGAAAAGACAATCATGAAATTTATCTGGATTTATCTTGGTCTCAGAAGAGACCAAGAATAGCAAAAGCAATCCTGGGCAACAGGAGCAAGTTAGGGGCATGACAATCCCTGACCTGAAACTATACTATAAAGCTACGGTGATAAAAACAGCATGGTACTGGCACAAAGACAGACCCGAGGATCAATGGAACAGATTAGAAGACACAGAAACAACTCCAAACACACTCAAATATCTCGTCTTCGACAAAGGAGCCAAAAACCCTCACTGGAAGAAAGATAGCCTCTTTAACAAATGGTGTTGGAAAAATTGGCTTGCCACACACCAAAAACTGAAGCTAGATAACATGTCTCTCACCATGCACTAAACTAAAATCGAAGTGGGTCTGTTCAACCCATAACAGGCAAAAAAAGAGAGAACGAGAAAAAGGACCCAGGAACAAGTTCCAGATCATGTCCCAGTGATCCACCTCTTCCAAACAAGCCTGTTCTCCCAACAGCACCTTCAGCTATAAATTCATCAATGGATTAATCCATTGATGAATAGAGTGCCCCATGATCAAGTCACCTTTCAAACTCCTGCCTTTGAATCCATGAGATTTCTGGGGCACTTTTTTTTACCTAAACCGTAACGTTCTGCCATAGTCTTTCAATGACTCAATTCTTCTTGTTATTTAGAAGGCATTCAGTCCATCTTCAAGAGTTGTCAAAGCCTTAAAAACTTCAGCATTGCTCAAAAGTCTCCTCTGAGACACAAGGCAAAATCATAGCAAACCTATGGCACATGGTATACATTCCTATTCCAAAAGGGAGTAACGGAGGCATAGAAAGAATTAGACCAAAGCAACAACTAAACCTAGCAGAACAAACAATAATTCTTCTAGTTCTGTGTCCAGCACCCAAGGCATGTGGTGGTGAGATATGAGATACAAAAGGCTTGGGCTGCCTTGCCCCATGGCCAATCTGATTGCAGCCCACAAGGCCTTTCTTTTGGGCTAATCTGCACACTGCATACAGCTCTTTTTGGCAGTAGTTCCATAATCATGGCATCTTGAACTCCCTGGGGTCTCCATTAGACCTTCATTCCCACAGCTTCACACACCATTCTTTTAGGAGAACATTGCCAAGTTTTACAGTTCTTCCTCTGAAATTGTGAAAGCCTCCATGGCCTTATTACTCTTGTTCTCTACATGGCTGAACAAATAGCATGGATGATGCCAATATCTGCTACCAGCTCGTGTAGTAGTCAGGCCTCCATAGGCTGTATCTGCAGTGGCCTCTGAGTGCCTGAGTGACTGAACACAGGGATAAATTTCCATGTGTACCTCAATAAACAGAGTGCCTTGGAGTTCTTTTCTCAAAGCAGTCTTTTAAAGACATTTGTCCTTTTTCACCCTTGAGCCTGTGACTGGGAGTGTCTAGCCAATTTCTGAGAAGCTTTCAAAGCATCTTTGTTATTCTCCCAGTGCAAAGCACTTGGCTTCTTTATAATTGCATTTTTATTTACAGCTACCACACTCTTTGGCCCCAAATTTACACATGGTTCCTTGGACAAACTACAAATTTTTCAAATATCTTGACCTTTCTTTTTGCTCTTCATTCTTGCCGTAAATTGCTTAAAGGAACCAGCAGTACTCATGCCACTGGCTGAAAGTTGTAGTGCTTTGAAATTTTCTCTGCCAGTGCAATTAGTCCACCACCTTAAAATTCCATCTCCCATAATTTTAGGACATGGGCAAAATGTAGATAACTTTCTTCGTACAGATATAATGCAAATGATACCTAGTCCAATTCCCAACAGAGTCCTCATTCTCATCTGAAGCCTCCTAAGCCTGGTCTTTACTGTTCACATTCCTATCAATATTCTAATTCTTAGCTCTGACCAGTATCACCCATCAGGTTCCCTTGACCACATCTCCAAACTTTTCCAAACTCCCCACAAACCAGTTCCAAAGGCTTCTGAACCATATTGTTGGGTATAGTCAGTCACAGCAGAATCCTTACTCCAAATTTTCTGTATAAGTAATACTTCTCATTGCTTGGACAAAAAATACCCAAAACTCACAAATTAAAGGGGGGGGGATTTATTTGGCTCAAGATTTCAGAGTTCAGCCTATGGATGTCTGGCTCCAAGGCAGAAATGGCATGGTAGAGGGCCTGGTAAAATAAAAATGCTCAACCCATGGCATCCAGGAAGGAATGAGCTGGGAGTAAGAATACACCTTTCAAGGACAGGCCCCCTTGACCTACCTATTCCAACCAGTCTTCTCCAAACAGCACATTTGGCTATGATTGATCCATAGCCAAATAGATCGATCCACTGATCATGAAATTTGGGGAGGGGATATTTTAGATTTAAATCATAATATATTGCTTTATTTTATGCTTTTATAGTCAAATACCCTTTTTAAAAGGCTACCAACAAACAAGATTTATCTCACTCAAATTATTGGGAAGCCTAAGAAATTGAGAACTTTAGATGTTAGATATTTAGAAGTCAATGAGTGCTCCTCCTAAAACCCTCTCCCTCCATGCCAGACAAGGGGAAATTTCTTCACACCTCTCCCTCTGATCTCTGAAAGAGGAAACTTAAGCTACAACAGGAGAGGCTGTGCCTGCCTTTGATAAAATATAGTTAATAAAATATTTACAGTGCCATAACCTAAAATTTTGACAGCTAAAAGTCACGCTATTTTCAGTAATATTTACATTCCTAGCTTTTATTTGAGAAGTTTGTAGAGAAAGAACGATTCATAATATAGCCTTTTAAAAATATTATTCTGATAAGGAAACTTTAATAAATCATAAAAGCTTCTACACAGTCATTGTGATGATTAATCTTGACTATGAACTTGATTAGTTTGAGAAATGCCTAAGAGATAAAGTGAAGCACATCTTCAGGGGTGTCTCAGTGGATCATGGTGGCCTGTCCAAGAATACATTTGGGGACTCTATTCAGTTCCTGGACCCTTTCTTTCAGGCTCTTCTCCTGCTCTCTTTCCCAAATGCCATGAATTGAGCAGCTTTTAATTGCTACATAGTTCCACAACAATGTTTCTGCCATGGATCCAGCTTGCCATAGACTGAAATCTTTGAAACCACAAGCCAAAATAAACCCCTCCTCCTTTAAGCTGCAGGTGTCATGTATTTTGTTCCAGTAATGGAAAGCTGACCAATAGATTCATTTAGCTTTATAAAGAAAATTCCACATGCCATTTTCAAGTGAATTTTACATATTTCTTGAAAGAATATTCATATGGAAGCATTTCCTTTAAAAACTGCAGCTAAGGGCAGGGCTGCAACAAATTCCTTCCGACTTTGTGAGGTAATACCAGTGAATTAGCAAGTAGATAGGGTAAGGACAGTGAAGGAATATACAAAAAAGATACAGGGACAGATCCTGTATAGAGGTCACCACCATTTAGTTCCAACTGATTGGTGACCTAAGCTTCTCAAATCATCTGATTGCTCAAGAGAAACCAAAAATCTTGAACCAGAATTGAAATCTCTATTTTAAAATACAGGTTAAAAAAAATGTTCACTTAAGAAAACATCATATATGCCAAATGAAATATATCTCCTGGCTGGATTTTCTCAAAGGCCACATGTTCTTAACTTCTGATTTCAAATTTTATATTTAAAAAGTGATTCATCACTGTATCACTGATTATTTCTAGAGATTTTAAAAAGATTAATAGTGGTAAAGTGAGCCTTCCTTTTTTACTCATCTTTTTTCATTTCTCTTTTCCTCATCAAAAATATTTATAAAGAATTTTAATTTTTTAAATTAGTTTTTATTACTACATGTTTTCAGTATATAATGTTTACATTACTTCTGGGAAATTGGTACATGTACATTAACCTAATTTTTTCTAATGGTTATGCAACCAAAGTTCTCAAGTGTTCTTGGGAAAAATAAATTCTACTTTCCACATAATATTACACAAATAGAAATTTTGTAATACGTGTGCCATTTCCTTTGTTTAACCAATACTTTGTTTCAGCTTTTCATCATAATAAATATGTTTGTGAAATATCTTACTTTTTGACTACTGGAAAATTCATCAATATGAAATAACTGAGTTGGGGGAAATGGGCAAATTACTTAGCAAAGATTGAAAAAACAATTTGGACACTTTGGGAAAACAATTTCAACAATGATGGAATATTCAATAATCATGATGAATTAATTATAAATGAAAGAGAGAGAAAAGAAGGGAAGGAAGGAAAAGGAAGAAGAAAGAGAAAGGAAGGGGGTGGAAGAAAGAAATGAAAAAGAAGAAAAGAGAAAAGGAAAGGAAATTAATAATAGAATAGAATAGAAAAAAAAAAAAAGGAAGAAAAGGAGAGAGGGACAAAAAATAGAAGAAAATTCCAAGCTTTGTATCATGCAGAAAATACAGGTCATCAGTTACATCAACCCGAAACATTTCATCCTCAAATGAAACAACAAAAATGTTGGATGCTCAAAGACAGGGCAAAGTCAACCACATCTCAGTCAGAGAGAATTAGATGTAGCACTCATCAGGCTAGAAGACAATAAGGCAAGAAGTGGGGATCCCTTTCCATGTTATCGTGAAGGTACATTCTACACAGCCTCTGCCTTGAGGCAGAAGATATTTCTGAAAGTGATCTAAACATTGAATTGACCTGAAAAGGAATATTTAAAATTATAGAAGCTGAGTTAATTTCATTAAGCAGGTTTGAATTCTTTTTTGGCAAAAGTGGGTTCTTGAAAGAAGAGAGAAGCCATTTTGAAAGAAATGAAAAAACCACATTTTCACACCTTGGTCTTTGACTATATCCAAGGACAGACCAACCTGGGGTGTGGTGTTAACTCCTTCTTCAGAAGCTTTTAGGCATTTTATATTATCCCCTAACTTTAAGTTTCTTTGCTGTAAAAATGCTAGAAATAAAACTGCCAGCCATATGTGTGAGGCTTACAATTAACAAAAAACAGCTACTTTATTTCCAAGTTTAGAGTTTCACTTTTTACAAAAAACAAAAATCTCTCCCTGTGAATCAAGAGAATATATTTGTAACACACAGATCAACTATCAAAAATAAAGAAAATAAACATTAAAAACAGTCAAATAATATTGATGAATTTCATTTTGGTAATGTCCTTTTCCTTTTTCCAAATTTAAATGATCTGGGGTTGGTTGAAAGTAGATAGTACATTGTGGAAATATAAAGTAGTAAATTATCCAAATTCCACAGTAACTCTGATGCCTATTCTATTTCACTGCTGCTTTCTGTCTTCTTATCTGTCCTAGCCATTATTTACTTTTTGTCTTCTTCCAAAACAAAAGAATTTAAAATTTAATAATTCTATTAGTTTCTACACACTGCCTTTTGTACATTTTTGTTGTAACACATACACATTTTCCGTATTATAGTAAACTGGTTTGACGACAGTTTCTCCAAATTTCCATCACCTCCACTCAGGTAAATAACGTGTCTTTTGTTTTACAACTTCAACATCTATTGTAGCATCTGACATATAGTATATAATCAATGATACATGTCGAATAAATCATGATCGAAGAAAATGAATCTCAAAGTTTTTTTGCCACATTGGAAGAGTTCTACCACGTAAATGTGTCATTTGCTTTGAAACGTAAACTTTAATAAAAATAGATTTTAATAAAGTTTGGAAATTAAAATTTCTGCACAAAACATCTTCTACCATTTCTCGAAATCATGTCCTTGTTTCAAATGAAATCCCCTTGAAATTAACCATGTCATCAAGAAAACCTGTCCAAGTACTCTGGTTAAATTTGTGCTGTCTCAGAAATAGCCGTCAGCCTTCATAAAAAGGCACTGCCAACATATGTAATGGATGTAAGAAACTTCAGATTGAAGCCTCTGAGCTAAGAAATTAATTGAATGCACTTCTGTGTTCTTCCTGGTTCACTGCATAGAGCTACAACCTATAAGATAAGAAAACACATGGCCAAGGGGAAAAAGTGAACCAGGGTTACAAATAATTCTGGTTAAGGTCCTGTGAAGTGCACAGAGTAAATTTATGTGGCTCAAGAAAGAATATGACAGGTCAGGCCGCTTCCCGGCGCGGATCTGCGCTGGCTCAGCCCCCTCCTGGAGAAGACAGCTCCGGACTCCATCTTTGGAGCGAGGCTTGAGCTTGCAGGTCAGGCTGCTTCCTGGTGCGGATTTGCGCTGGCTTGGCCCGCGCACCGGCAGGGTGAACGTCAAATAGGGTGGGAAACACCTTGCACTGAAAGCACTGTTACCTCTCTCCCCCAGTGTCTTCTTCTTTTTTTTTTTTTTTCCTTTTCCCATTTCTCTTCTGATACAAGCTATCACTATCTGGTAAAGCCAACAATACCCACACCACTAAGGAACTTTTAGAGACATAAACTATAAGGAGACGTGGGTGGGCTACCAAAGATCCCCCAGATTGCTGCACTGACAACTGCCCTCAGACTTCATGCTTGGAGGCCAGGATCAACATAGTACCCAGCACTGACCACTGCAGGCACGGTAGGGCTAACGAGCACAGAATCAGGTTTCGGCCTGTGCCCCCCACAGAGAGGTGGCCATCAGAGAAATCCCACTGTATGTGTATGTATACATAATATATGTATATATTGGTTGTGTTTCTCATTATTTTCTCTTTCTCTTATTCATCCTGATACCTGTCCAATACATTCTCTTGTCTACATATTCTTTCTTGTTTTTGTTGTTTTGATTTTTACTTTTATTGACTCCTGCTTGGCTCATATCTTTCCTTCCTAAAGCAAATGCTCTTTTTCCTTTTCTTCTTGTTTTCTCTCTCCTTTTCCTTTCATATGAGTAAATATTGTATAGAATTTATATGGTTTGACCCACTACTATCACCTTTCACTGTTTGTAAACTATCTACTCACGTTTCCCAAAGCATAAGTAATATCCTATGGTAAGTTTTACATCTAATAGAACTTTCCTCATTACCTCTATATCTTTTCTGATCCCTCATTATCCCTGCTACAAGCAGGGGGGAAAAAATCACTCTACTAACAAAATACCCACTACATGCAAATTCCTGGTTTATATTGGATTCTGCTTTATGACGGTGTAGACCTTGCTCTTATGGTTAAAGATACAAAGTTAATTTCTACCACAGTTGTTCAATTTCATGAATGTAATTGATGCTATTGTTAATGTACTAGAGTAACGAGTGTGCCATACAGGCTATAACCAGTTGTACATTCTCATATGGTAATACTGTAATTATCTGAGGTAATAATCATTAACATAATCCAGGGTCTTGAGACAATCACGAGAGCCAAGAATTACATATGCCTAGAAGACACTGAACAAACAGAATTCTCCTAAAAAGTATTGATATTTGTCTTCAAGCAACCTCCCATAATCAAAATATAAAAATCAGCACTGAAACTAAAAGGGGGGAAATACATATAGATACCAAAAAAAAAAAAAAGAAAGAAAGAAAATGTTGAGACCCAGAAGCAAGATACAACCCCAGACCTCCAGCTCATCCAGAACAAATCCAGAGGACAACGAAATAGAGGAAATTGGAAAACACTCAACCAAACTTTCAGAAATGATAGCAGCAGAAGTTAAAAAACAGATGGATGAGGTTATAGAGAACATCAGATTAGAAATAATTGGCCAAGTTAAGTCAGAGATGATGATCATAATGAAAGACTTGCTTAGTGAATTTAGAGTAGACACACATAAAAAAACAGAGGAGCTAAGAAAAACAATGGAAAACTTGACCACTCAATTCAGGAAAGAAATGGAATCCATGAAACAGATCCAAACAGATGTCCAAGAAATCAAAAACTGTCTTGAAAGTATACGCAGTTGATTAAATGAGAGCAAAGACAGAATCTCAGAATTAGAAGACAGGACTGCACTTTATGACCATGAAAAGGAAAACTTCTTAAAAATAACTACAGTCTATGAGAAATCAATACAACAACTGCAAGATGATGCAAAGAAGAACAATATAAGATTGATTGGAGTGAAGGAAAAAGGAGACAGTGCAAAGGATCTAAGAAGATTATTCACAGACATAATGACAGAAAACTTCCCAAGCATGAGAAGAGAACTTGACATACAGATAAGTGAGGCATATAGAACCCCAATTACTCATAACCAAAATAAATCCTCACCAAGACATATAATAATCAAGATTCCAGAAATTCAACAAAAGAACAGAATACTGAAAATTGTTAGGGAAAAAAACCAAATCACCTATCAAGGTAAACCCATCAGAATCACAGCAGACTTCTCAACACAAACCCTTAAATCAAGGAGAGCTTGGAGTAAAATATTTCAAGCCTTAAAAGAAAATAACCTCCAACCCAGATTGATGTACCCAGCTAAACTATTGTTCAGATTCAACAACGAAATAAGATATTTCCATGACAAAGAACAACTGAAGAAATTCATGACCTCCAAACCACCTCTACAAAATATTTTGAAAGATGTCCTAGAGAAGGAAACTACAATTACAAGGACACTAATAAATAATAATCCACTACGCAAGACAAACAGTGAAACTGAGGTGAAACACAGAACAAACAACAGAAAAGATCTATGACAACGATAAGTCAGTACATAACAGCTGTAACCACCAATGTAAATGATCTCAACTCACCAATCAAAAGAAACAGACTAGCAGAATGGATCAAAAAACAAGATACATCAATATGTTGCACAAGAGACACATCTAACCCAAAAGGAAATTCATAGACTGAAAATCAAAGGATGGAAAACAGTATTTCATGCAACAGGAACCCAGAAAAAAGCAGGGGTCGCTATCCTAATCTCAGACAAAGTGAACTTTAAACCAAAACAGATCAAGAGGGACAAAGAAGGTCACTACATACTTCTCAAGGGAAAACTCCAAGAGGAA
>PVJO010004677.1:0-107242 GCA_004026905.1 Hystrix cristata
AGACCAGACACATCTGTGACCACTTCCTGTCTCTCGGTGGGATGCCTTAGGCCGCTCTGATTCTCTGCCAGTTAGCAGGCCGTTGCCAGATGTGTCCCAGCCCCAACCTTGGACCAGAACTGTGAGCCCAAATTAAGTCTCTTTTCTGTCTAACTTAACCCCAGTCTGTGGTATTGCATAGTGAGCAACACAGAGCAGACTAATATGGTGTCACTTCCGGCCCCTCCCTGTTGGATCTTGAAAATTTACCCAGTAGATTCCACATCAAAGAGAGAGGCCAGGATTTCCCAAGGTCCAAAAAAAAAACAAGAATAATTCACCTGTTGTTACTGAATAACGGCCCTGAGGTATCACAATATCATAGTGCAACAAATTAAGCCTTTTTTTAATGCACTGGTAGCAATCCATTTTGTTCACACATGCTTTAAGAATTGCCCATGAAGCTCTGAGGTGAGGGCCACAGGTAAATCTCTTCTTTTTTAGGAAATATAATATTGTATAAATTAAATCAATGCTGCTGCTAGCCACCCTGCTTTTCCCCTGAGAGGCTTTTTTTGTACTGGGTTAGGGTTAGGGAAAACAAAATCTTCACATTGAGCTATACTCCCAGCCTTTCTTTTCTTTTTTCTTTTCTTTTCTTTTTTTTTTTTGAGATGGGGTCTTCCTAAATTGTTAAATTGCCCAGGCTGGGTTTGAACTTGCAATCCTCCTGCCTCAGCCTCCCAGAGTGCTGGCATTACAGGCATGTGACAGGGGAGGGAAAGGAGATAGTCCAGTCACCAGATGAGCAGGCCCTGTAGATACAGCAGAGTACGTGCTATTTATCCGCTCATGAGATGAGGAAGGAAAGCTGGAGGCTCAGGTCTAGGAGTCAATGAAACACTTTCTGAAGTGGCCAGGAAGGAACAATCATAAAGAAACTGATGTGCCAGCCTGAGCCTCGCGATTCTTCCACGAAGGCCTACTCTTAAATTCCTTTGAAGAAAGGGAGACAATGATTCCCCACCAAACAAATTCTGGCTTTGAAATCTGGAGAGTGAGCTAGTCAGAGGGTTCCTTAAACCCGGTCATCCATCCTTCCTCCTCCCAGCTGCTCCATCCCATAAACCAAACATGCCAGTGCCTGTCTAAAGTCAGTCAATTATTTTGAAAATCGATTAAATTATTTATACCCTTTGGAACCAGCATTTGAAAGGAAAGTCTGGTGCATGCAGTCCATCAGAGCCGTGGGTATTGAGCTGCTTATTAGTTACATCAGATTCTCTGTCTTCCTATTCTGCTAATGGCTGACTTTTGACTTGGGTGATTGTTAGTCTCGGTTCTCAAGTGAGATCCCACTGGGCTTGGTTTGTTCACGGTCTTCCAAGTGACATTCTCCCCATTTTAATGGCCTAAAAGCATAATGAGGTGAATGAATCACAAGTAATAATGAAAAAAATTTTTTGCAGGAGCTAAATGAGACTCATTACCATGAAGCAGCAGTAAGTATTACAATGAGGAAAGGAAATCACTGAACAGGGGAGAATACATAATAGCCAATATGTGTGTTGCTCACAATTCTAAACACTTACACGTATTCACTCATTTAATTTTCATTTGGCAATTTTTACAGATGAGGAACTAGGGGCACAGAGAGGTTAATTAGTTTGCTTTAACTCAATGTGTTGGTCAGCTTTCCATGACTGTACCAAAACCCGAGGTAATAGACTTAGAAAGAGAAAAGGTTCACTGTGTCTCACCATTTCAGAGACTTCCGCCTGTGCTCTGTTGGCCCCAGCAGCTCATCATGGAGGTCTGTGTGGTAGAACAAAGCCACTCCCCTCATGGCTGGGAAACAAGAGAAAGACAGAGGAGGAGACCAGGGTCTTACAATCTCACTTGAGGGCACAGCCCCCAGGGTCTGAAGATTCCCCGCTCCCTGGAGCCCATCTCTTTAAAGTTTCTACCACCTCCCTCTAGCACTACCCTGAGGACCAGGTCTTGAACACATGGGCTTTTCGGAGACATTCAAGGTTCAAACTCACACACAGCTAGAGGGGACCGAGTTAGTATTTATTTACTTATTTGACTTATCAAGACAGAGTTTTGCTATGTAGTTTAGGCTGGAATGAACTCTCTATATAGCCCAGGCTAGTTTCAAAAGCATGGCGATCCTCCTGCCTCAGCTTCCTGAGGGCTGGGACTATAGCCGTGTGCCACCACACCTGACTTCAAATTAGTATTTGAACAAGGAAGCTTGGCTCAAGTCTAGCCTTCTTAAGCCCTCTTAGGGAAGGGAATGGCAAAGGCCAATGGAAAGATATTAAACATGTTTCCAAAAAACTCAATATACTGATTTCGATATGTGCATTTATCCTTATATTAGTTTCCCAAAGGTCTGTGACAGATAAGTATGAGCCTGGTTGTTGAAAACAACACAAATTTATCCTCGCTCAGTTTTGGAGGCCAGACGTCTAAATCAAGGTGTCAGCAGGGCTATACTACATGGCTCTAGGGGAGCTATGCTCCTCTTCAGCTCCAGGTGGCTCCTGGGTGCCCTGGCTGATGGCCGCATCCCTTTAATCTCCGTCTCCATCTCTGTGTGTCTCTTAGAAGGACACTTGTCACTGGATAATCCAGGAGGAGCTCATCTCAAGGTCTCTCACTCAGTTACATGAGAAAAGGCCTCCTTTCCAAAGAGATCAACACATTCGCAGGTTTAGGGGTTAAGACGTGGCCATATCTCTCTGGAACCACCACTCGACCAGTGATCATCACTGAGGACTTTATGTTGTCTTAAGAAACAGAAAACTGCCCGCAAACTGGCTGAAATGATAAAGTCACAGGGCCAGTGTAACCCTAGCTTCAGGTCAGGCCTGATCCAAGGCTTAGAAAAATGACCAGGAGGTCCCCAGTACTGGTCACAGCCTCAGGCCAACGCTTCCTCTGTGAACTGCATGGCTTGTCTGCAGTTTCAGCGGCTCCATGCTTACTGGTCAAGTCACCCCCAGATGAGAGACACTTTTCCTTCCCAGACACGCCCAGCACAGGTTTCTTGGCCCCTTCTGGCCTTATAAGTATCAGTGGACTAAACATGGGACCAGAGAGGAAGTGCTGGCTGGGGGCAGTCAAGACCACGCCTGGAGGTGGAGGTGGTATTACCCCACTCGGAATGCAGGCCCCAAAGTGGGAGGACCCCGACTTCAAATTGAGAAGCAATACAAACTCACATGGCCAAAGACACTCCCTCCCCAATAAAGGGAGCAGAATAGGGGTTGGAACTCAGGTTTGCTGCCTCCGGAGCCTTTCTCCTGCCAGGGGACACCTCTCCTTTCTGTCCTTGTATCAATGCCACAGTGGATGAACATGGGCCGGCTGAAAATGAAGGAGGCCACATTAAGGAAATGACTGCAACCAAGAATTAATGGAAGGTGGTGAGATAAAAGATGACTGGAACACAGAAATGAAATCCTACCTATCTCACCTTCTAAGACTCAGTTTAAGAGGCACCACAATGGTTTGTTTGGGCCTTGCACTCCCTGAGATGGAGGTTTGGTGCCAGTGTGGCAGTGCTGAGGTGGTAAATCCTTTACGAGGCAGGGCCTGAAGGAAAGTAGCTAGGTCACAGGGCACCATCCTCAGAAGGGATTAACGCAGCTCTTGTGGAACTGAATTTGCTGCTGTGTGGCTGGGCTCTTACACAAAGAGCAAGCCAGGCCCATCTGCACACACTCATGGTGGCACCTGCCATGAGGCCCTCATCAGAGCCAAGCAGATGCTGAATCTCCTGACCAAGGAGCTAAATAAACGCCTTCTCTTTATAAATTATCCAGCATCAGGCATTTTGTTACAGTAATGCAAAATGGACTAAAACAGCCATTCATGCTTTCTTTCCAAAGATTCTAAGCCTCGCTTTACATCCTGGTTGTAAAGCAGTGTTCAGTGAATTAATTTATGCCTTTCCCATCTGTGTCAGGGAGAAGATTCATTCTCTTCAGGGGCACTGGACCCTGGCTGTCTTGTCATTTGTTCTGACTGGGACAAATCAAGAATTATCCTCCCATGGGTGAGAGAAGTGATAGGGAGGTTGGCGTTTGCCCACACCAAGAAGTTGTGATTTTTTTTTAAATCACAGAACTTGTTATTATAGGAAGAGCTGTAGATGTTTCCCATGTCCTCCCTTTATTTAATGTCGGGATCCCCTCTGCTGTCCTCAGGGCAGGGACTGTGCCTTCTTTCTACATCCTGAGCTCTGGACTGGGTCTAGGGCTTTCATATGTGCTAAATGAATGAGTTAATGAGTGAATGAGTGAACAAACATGCACAGCCTTTCTGGTGCAGATGACACTGGGTCAGGTTCTTAGGGACTGAGCCATCCAATTCACACCACTCAAACATACTTAACAAAACTCATAATTGACTGCCACGTGAGGCAGACTGGCCAGCATTTTCCTTTGCATAAGGAGAAGGTGTGCTGTTATCTGCATCTCCACAACAACAGCAGTATCTGTCTCGTTCTGTCATCCTGGGTGGCAGGAGTCAAAATTACTTAAAAATAAAAAGATGTGAGCTGAGGATGTAGCTCAGTGGTAAGGTGCTTGCCTGGGACACATAGGCCTTGGGTTCAAACCCCAGTACTAATGAATAATCATAAAAATAAAAAGCAACAAGGTAGGTGGGCAGTTGAGGTCTCCAGTCTGCAACATCCTTTTGCAATATCCAGTTACCCGCAAGGCTTTGAGCTTGGAACTGAGTGCACCTCTGGGGGCCATGCCTCCTTCTTCTCCCCCACCAAATGAAAGGCCAGGGCAGAACCTACATTTCACCCTTCACCTCCCAGTGCCCGATACGTGGTGCCTGGTGCCCAGAAACTGCTCCATCTGTGCCTGCCGAGCACATGTGTAATGAGAGTCCTGCCTCCTGGCAAAAGTACTGCTCTAGGGACCCTAATATTCTTGTCCACCAGATTGGGAGCCTCCCCTCCCTCAGCTGGTCCAGGGTAACCACTGCTAATTTCTTACTTTTTCCTATCCTGTTCCTTAAGGGTCAGTACACAAGTTCCCCCTGGACTCCTGACCCTTCTTCAGCCTCCTAGCCTCCTTTATTAGACCCCAGCTCGCTTTCACACCGAGGTCTTCCTCAGACAGCAGCATTCCTGCAATAGGGCAATTCCAGCAAAGGTGTGCTCAGATGGAGAAGACATCAGCCCTCCCTGGGAGGGGACCAAATGTCATTCCTTTAAGAACCACAAAGAAAGTGGGTCTTTCAGTGCCCCACCCCAGGAGGAACCAAATGTTCCCAAAGAAGACCTGGCATAGGGGAAACTGATGGGACAAGGTAGGAATTCTTCGTCCCCTTCTTCCTTTCTCTGCTTTTGTCCTTAACTCTGACCCTGGCCTGCACAGGCCTCAAATTGCCTTCTGTTCCTCTCAATAGGATGGTCCTGGGTGGGGGTGGAGCATGTGCTTAGCAGGCCTGAGGCCTTGAGTTCTGTTATGGTTTATTCTAGATGGCCCCAGAAGCCTCCTATGCTCAGAGGTGGAGCTTTTGGAAGGTGACTGGATTTTGAAGGCTCAGAGCTGACTTGCTGTTAGGAGTTGGGGTCTGGCGGAAAAAGTGGTCACTGGGGCGTGGCCTGGAAGGGTTTATCCCCCTCCTCAGCTCCTCCCTTCACCCTCTGCTCCCTGACCACCATGCTGCCAGCAGCTCTCCTCTGCCAGGCCCCTCTGCATGTCCTCTTGCCCTGGAGCCAGTCGACTATGGACTGAAACATGAACCAAAATAAAGCTCTCCTCCCTTAAATTGAAGGTGTTGTGTGTTTTGTCCCAGCAACAAAGAAAGTGACTGAGGGCTGGGGATTTAGCTCAGTGGTTTGAGTGCTTGCCTTGCAAGCACAAGGCCCTGAGTTCAATCCCCAGCACCAAAAAAAAAAGGAAAGTGACCGAGACAAGTTCCATCCCTGGCATCACCAAAAACAAAATCAGAAGGCTCATGTAACACAGCAACTACAGTTAACAGCGCTATGTTATATTCCTGAGAAACGCTGGGAGAATGGGTGTTAAGTGTTCTCATCACATGACAACATGAAAGGTGATGCATGTGGGAATTTGTTTTGTTCTTGTTTTTATGTGGCGCTGGGGATGGAACCCAGGGCCTGCTACATGCTAGCAAACACTCTACCCCTGAGCTACTCAGGTAGTCCCAGTTCTTTACAACATACCTTCAAAAGTGATTGTGGCTGGGGGGCCCATGCTATGCCTGTAGTCCCGGCTGCTCAGCAGGATTAGGTGGGAGGATCCTTTGAGCCCAGGAGTTCAAGGCCAGCCTGGGCAACACAGTAAGACCCATCTCAATGGGGAAAAAATATCGTCATTTTGCAAAACCTAACAAATTATCTAGGTAACAATCTAGGCGATTATCATTAATGACTGCTAACATTACAAAAAAGAGACGCTCAGTTTTGACAGAAAAGAACAGCACCTAAGAGTTCCCCAAAAATCAAACCTGAATGTGATCAAGCCTCTATTACCAAATAATTGTTTTCACTGTTGGTAGTGGTGGTGATTTTTCTTTGTTTTTCTACAGTGCTGGTAATGGAACCCAGAACTTCATATGTGCTAGGCAAGCACTCTAAGCTATATCTCCAGCCCTTTAAAAAAATTTTTTTTTAAATTTTGAGACAGGATCTTGTTAAATTACCTGGGCTGGCCTTGAACTTGTGACTGTCCTGCCTCAGCCTCCCAAGCAGCTAGGATTATAGGAGTGCCCTGCTATGCCCAACAGTGACATCCTCTCTTAAGCCTGCTTCCCCCTTCCCACTTATTCCATGCTTTTACTTATGTTAGCAAAATCCACATAGCCCACACCACCCTTCTTTCTCTCTGGTAAAAACCAAAACTAAACCAAAACACGAGGCAATAGGACCTCTTCTGCCCTATTATAATTGCCTGGGACTATGACTGTCATGCACGCCATTGTTGGCCAAAATGTTTGTCATGCAGCATGTAACTTTGAATGTATGTTTACAAAGAGACTTATTTTAAGGAATTGGCTCACACGATTCTGGGGGCTGGCAAGTCTGAGATCCACAGGAAGGGCCCGCAGCTGGAGATTCTGAGAGGAGTACACGTCGCAGTCTTGAATCCGAAGGCAGCCTGGAGGCGGAGTTCCTTCCTTCCCTGAGAACTTCAGTCTTTCTTAAAGTCTTCAACTGACTGGGCCAAGCCCACCTGCACCACAGAGGGTACTCTGTTTGACTCAAACTCGACTGTTGGAGATTTTAATCACATCTTTAAACTACAGCTTCACAGAAACAACTAGATTGGTGTTTGACCAAGCAACTGGAGACCCTCGCCTAGTCACTGTGATATAAAATTCCCCACCACACTGGGATGGCTGTCAAATGGAAACTTTCTCTTCTTTTCATTCTCGTGACGACTCTGCAGATGGAGATGGAAGACGCTGCTGCCACAGGACAGAGCAGCATCTGGACTGCAGGGGCCTAGACAGGGATGCATGGAAGGTGGAGTCGCCTGAGAAAATAGAAAAAGGACCCTCAAATCAGCGTGGAATGTGCTCGTGGGTCTGGATTAGCTAAGTCAGATAAATTGGTGCTCAAGGGTCAAATTAATTTTGTGCTAAGCATAGTGCTAAGTGCACACTATGTCATCAAAGAATACTGAACTGAACAGACAAAGAAAACCAACAAATTAATGAAGGTTTTTAAGGGAACAAATCTGGAGGTGGACAGAAGATCAGGAAAGCTTTCCAGAGAAGGGGCCTTTGAGCTGTGTTTGGAAGTTATATTGGCTTGGGTTCTCAGGAGGAACAGAACCAATCAAATACATCTATATTTAATTAGAAGAGTGGATTTATTCGATTGGCTTACAGGATCAGAGGCCAGATAGTCCCACAATGGCCGCCTGCACAGTGCAGGACTTAGTAGTTGCCCAGAAGCCCCAGAATAAGAGGGGTCAAGGATGCAGCCCCAGCCTGAGGCTGAAGACTGGAAACTCCCTGCAGAGTCGTGTGATCCTGTGTCAAAAGGCTGAAAAGGCTAGTGTCCAGTGTCCATGGCGATGGCACCAACAAGACATACCAACCCACGCAGAATCAAGCTTGCAAGGGCTGGTGGGCTTCCTCCGTCTTCTGCTGTTCCATCCCGGCTGTGGGCATATTGTCAGTGCAGCTTGCAAGCAGGGCGAGTCTTCCCACCTCCATTCACTGGCCCACAACTCCACAGGCACAATGGATATACCCGGAAGTATGCTTTATTAATCTCTTAGGTGTCTCTCAAGGCAATCGAGTTGATAATCAAGATTAGCCCGCATAGAAGGGCAGGTGAGGAGCTACCCAAAGCAGAAACAGTGCAGAAGAGTAGTCCCAGCAGGAGACAGCAGATGCAAAAGGAGTGTGGAGCATGTGCCTTGCAGACGTGAAAGTGGGTGGGGTGCCATGGTGCTCTTATACCCCTCATCAAAGCCCCACGCTGTCATGTGCTCTGTGTCTGTTTCCTGGCAACAAGAGCACCCAGGCAGAGACCAAGGCCGCCACTGCCAAATGTCTGTGTCCCTCAGACTCCTATGTTGAAGGCCTAAGTCCCATGTTTTAGTTACTTTTCTCTCATTGCTGAGACAAAATACCTGACACCCAAAGGTAAGGGAAAAAGGTTTATTTTGCTCACAGTTTGTACAGGTTTTAGTCTATGATCAGCTGGCTCCAAGGCAGGGTGGCATGGCAGACAAGCAGAAGGCAGCAAGGCAAGCAAGGTACCTAAGTACCTTCTTTCTGCCCCTTACACCTTATCAAGGCTGCCAGGATTAGGGTGGTGCCAAACCAGTCAGTGGATTGATTTAGTAATCACATGCCCTTAATTGCAGCATCGTGCACTCAAGATCAACCATCTCTGAAAAAGCCCCTCATGTGACCACATGAGGCTTTGGAGGGACATCTAGACACAAACCATAACACCTTGTACGATGGTACTGGAAGGTGGGAGGTTTGAGAGATGATCAGGTCATGAGGGTAGCAAGATCGTGAACAGGATTTATGCTTTTCTAAAAGGAGGTCATGCTGGGCAGGGCGCTATGTTTGATCCCACATGAACACATACACACACACACACACACACACACACGCACGCACGCACATGCACACACACAAAGGCACAGGTGAGACCAGAGAGTTGACTTCCTTCCTTTCTACCTCTGGATCAGTGACAGGTCGGATGCCTGCAGCCTGGAAATGGGCCTTGCCAGAACCTGATCTGGGACTTCCAGCCTTCAGAACTGTGAGAAATAAATATTTGTTATTTATAAGCCACCCAGTCCGTGGCACTTTGTTATAGTAGCCAAAGCTGAGTAAGACAACATTCCATTTATTTTTGTATTCCAAGAGCTTGGTACATATCTGGCACACAGGAAAAAGAATAATAAATTGTGATCGAATGACGCTGGATTCAAGTTCAGATTTGGTCTTAGTGTGGGTTTGCCCCAAGTCCTGCCAACCTTTTGGCAAATTCCAGCAGTTCACAAGGAAGACTAGACAAGAGAGAGGAAGACCTCACCACGACTACTTCCTCTTTACCATAACAAATAAATAAATGAATAAAAACTAGAAAGTGTTTTATAGTTGGTGTGAGACAGCAAGACATGCCAGTAAAGAACAAAACTTAAAAACCTTTTCTGCAAATTTTGATGTTATTATAAATGTGTTCACACTCATCACAAAGCTTTTCATTCAATAAATGATTTTAGAACAAATGAATAGCCAGATCCAGCACCCACGTGTATTACATCTAATGCTACCACAGGGCCAGAGTCACAGTTGGTTGACAGGGAAGGAGGGTCCCAGCTCTGTTATTCACCAATGACCTGGGCTTTATGAACACAGTGAAGAAGGAAGAAATCACTGAAGTCAGTGTACCCCGGCCTGAGCCACACCGCTGGTCAGGACAAGATTGCAGTTTCTATAGCTACAAGCCCGTCTCTCAGGGAGCACACCATACCCCCAGTCATCTCCCTAAAAAGGCCAAGTCAGTCACATGAGATGTGGAGCTCTGCTGAAATAGAAACGTTTTCCCTTAGAACTTACCATTAACAAAGTGACACTCGATAGTGTGAACGTGACAGAACAGAATGCAATAAAAATAATGGGCCTGCTTCCCCCGGATGGAAACATACAAGTGGTCCATTATGAGAGCTACAGGAAGACAAAGCCTGACCCCCAATTTTCTGTTCAGCGCACTGTGCTGCCAGCAATAGGACATGGCAGGTGTCCAGATGCCCCTCTGTATATGAGGCCTGGTGGAGAATACGCAACCAAAGCCTTTCCAGGGAGGGGCATCAGAGCAACAGCGTTGTCATCCTGTCGATGATAAGAATGACATAGCCACGTGACAGCTTTTAATTTCTACTGTCTTGCACATTATTGAATCTTGGGGTTGCTGGGGATCACACATGCTAAGCCCTGCCCCCAAGCCCAGGGTACCGGATTGAATCCTCTGCCATTGCTCTGAGATGGTTACATAAGATGCCCACTCCCTAAAAGAGAAAACCAAGCTTCTGAGATGTGATTCAACTTGCCCAAAGCCACTCAGACAATCAGTGAAAGAACTAAGGAAGCAACCGGGACTTGAACCCAGGTCGCCTGCCTCCTGCCTTCCACCCAGGGGGCGCCCACTGAACACACGGCTGGCTCTCCTGTCTTAGTCCTTGGGAGAGAATGCAGATGAAATGACTGTCAAGCATGGAAGATTGTAGACGTAATCAGCTCACGCCAAGTGCCACATGACGGGCTTTTACCAGCCAGAACCTCAAGCCCTGGAAAAGCCACATGGAGTATTTGTCTAGAGGAATCAGGCCTTTGGCATCTTTCAAAGGAAAAAAAGTAATGATATACCAAGTTTATGAGAGGATTTTATTTCCCTCGATGTACTTTCTTTTCCTTGGGAATTAAATTCTAATATTCATACTGAAGCAACACATTTGTTCCTCAGCAAAATAAAGGACCCTATTGTTTTTTTTTATTGTTTTTTTTTTTGTTTTTTTTTTTTTTGTGGTACCAGGGATCGAACTCAGGCCCTTGTGCTTGCAAGGCAAGCACTCTAATCACTGAGCTAAATCCCCAGCCCTAAAGGACCCTATTGAAAGGCATAAAAACTGTTAGAGTAGAAGTGTACAGAAAAAAGTATTACCGTTCACCTGAGCTCCCTGTAGGTCCTACACCGCAGCTAAGGAAAGGAGCCACCACTGAGGTGGCCTTCGAGAAATGGCCGGCACTGGTCTGTGTGCACAGCGTAACTCATGAAGCCTTCCCCAAAGCACTGAGGAAGGGACGATTATCGACTCCGCCTGAGGGATGGGAAAGCAAAGGTGAAGCAGCCTGCCTGAGGTCGCACAGCCAGTGAGCGGTGGCACCGAGGCTGAAGCCGGGCAGGCTGGGGCCAGTCCGCACTGTCAACCACCAGAGGCGTCTGAGGGGACCTTGACCTTTCTTCCTGAGGGCAGAAGTTTGCATGGGAGACTTCCAGCTTTCCTGTCTGACCTCCTCCCTTCACTCCCAACAGCCTCTACTTTGTGAGCTGTGGAGATCCCAGCGTCCACTAGGCTCCATTAACAGTGGGGAGGGCCATTAAAAATGATGTTTACAGTCGAAGCAGGAGGATCCGCAAGTTCGAGCCTACCCTTGCCAACTTTAGTGACTTGGTGAAAACTTGCCTCAAAATGAAAAATAAAAAAGGGCTGGGGGTGTGGCTCAGTGTGAAGGCTTTGGGTTCAATCCTTAGTACAAAAAAAAAAAAGTTTACAAATCCACAACATAGGGAAGTAGGTGTAATCTGATGCAGAGTGACAAAAACAGGATGAAAGTTGTCTATTCACTGACCTAAATCATGTACCTCTCAATGATAGTGTGATACACATACACTGAGATACAGACAAATAAATGAGAAACACCTCCAATATTGACAGTGGTCGGGGTGGTTTGTTAGTTTTGTTTTTTGAGACAGAATCTCAAACAAGTCCAAGCTGGCCTTGAATTCATGGTGCTTCTTTTGTCTCAGCCTCATAAATGCTGAGATTACGGGTGTGTACCACCATTCCTTCCTTGGGTGATTTTTTTTTTTTCTTCAGCTATTGATTTAATTTCTCTCAGTTTTCTTCAGCGAGGAAATCTGGATAATGCGGCCATAAAAATTTAAATTGTGTCACAGTTGGAAGTCATTTGGGCAAAACCTGCCTGGGAGGAAGGAGCACGTCTAGAAGTTCAAATGACAGTAACAAGGGTCATTCTAGAACGTGGCACGAGACGGTGGCTGGCTTTTTTTAACTAAAAGAAGATGATTTATTCGAAGGTGGAGAAAAGGAGGGAAGAGAGAAAGATGACAGACAGTTATTGAACAAGTAGGGAGCATTCAGAAGCGAAAAATTCCTGGTGGCTGAGTTTGGAAGACGCATGATAAGGGGAGAAATGTGAGAGTCGCACACAGCCCTGATTGCTCATCCCCACCACTCTGCCTCCCCTGAAAGCCTGAGAGATCCAAATGGTTCAATCAAAACTCAGTGTGTGACAATTAGCACAGCGGTGTGGCCAGGTGGTCTCCCGAGGGCAGTCACACGTGAACCTGTGAAGCCCACGCTCCTTTTGTGTTCAGAGTCAAACCCGCCGCGAGAGGGCGGCTTCCTGTGAGTCACCGCCAGAGCACTCCTGATCTCGCGGTGGAATCCCACTCTTTCTTTTCATCTTCTGCCTCATTTGGTTCTGCCCATCTGCTCGGAGCCAGGGGGAAGGGAATGAGAACACGAGACATTGACTCTGCTCTGCAACTGATCCCGTTCTGTCAATAACGCCTCCCGACAGCGCAAAGAAATCCTCACATCAAACCCCTGGCAACTGCTGCAATTTCTTTTCCAAATGAGCTCCCAGTTCATTGCAGAGAAGGGCTTAAACCTGCAGGCATTTTTTTTTTTTTTTTTCAGGACTGGGGATAGAACTCAGGGCCTCATGCATACTATGGGCAGGTGCTGTACCACTGAGCTACACCTCAGCCCACCGTTACCATCTTTACCGCTCACTTCATCTTGATCATGCTCCCAAATTAGAACATCCCATGTTAGAATATCCAATAAAAAACAGTATATAGCGCAGCCTCATGTGTACACAGGAAGAAATGGCAATGTAAGATTTATAGATACTGATTTTTAAGTACAGAAAAGTGTGCCCGCTTCGGCAGCACACATACTAAGTACGAAAAAGAAATCAATTTTGTATCGCTGGTATTCTTCCAAAATAAGTTCAAGCTTCTTGCACAGTTAAGATTGCTTCATATTTCTTTGTATGCTTTTCAGTGTCTCCACAATGCTCAAATACAGTAAAGCTCTGCTAAGTTGTTTTGGACTAGAAATTACAAGCCAGCACTAGATCTATATAGTCTTGTTGCCTACTTCACCAGCAGGTGCCATTATCTGGCAGATGAGGTTTTCCTGGTCAAGATAACCTAACTTTCATCTGGCCACTAGAGAAAAATGGACTTTCGGTACACTGTGGAAAACAAGAAAAGCTTGTTCTGATTAAAGTTAAGACAGCAGCGCCCTCTCCATGGAGAAGACTCAGAAATGGGATTAGTGCCCTCATATGAGGCCTGACTCTTCAACCACGTCAATTTACAGTGAAAGGATGCTGTCTGTGACCAGATGGGGAATCTGCTAACACCCTGATCTCAGCCTTCCCAGCTTCCAGAACCGTGAGAAATAAATTTCTGTTGTGTTTATGGTATAGGGTTTAGGGTATTTTATTATAGCAGCTCGCACAAACTAAGGCACATATTCAGCTGGACACAAGTTAGTGACATCACCTTAGGCAGAATTGTGACCTTGTTACTCTCTTCACCAGGAGATGAAGTATGGCTTAAGCAAGTGGATTTGGGTGTGATGTTGACAAAAGGTGGATGTGTGATGGTTGATTTTCTGTGTCCAGCTGACTGGACTAAAGGATTCCCAGATAGCTTGACAAATATTATTTCTGGGTGTGACTGTGAGGCTGTTTCCAAAAGAAACAGGAACCAGCATTGTGAATCAGTAAGCTGAGGAAAAATGATCAGTGTCAGCAATGTGGGTGGGCACATGCAGTCTGTTAAGGTCTGCAGAGAACAGAGAGCTGGAGGCAGGGCGTTTGCTCTCTGCTGAGCTGCAGCATCCATCTTTTCCTGCCCTCGGACAACCGTGCTCTGGTTCCTGGCCCTTTGGACTCAGACGGGGACCTGCACCACCAGTTTTCCTGCTTCTCCAGCTTGTAGCTGCAGATCATGAGCCCTCTTGGCCTCCAGAACAGCATGAGTCAGTTCCTACATGTAATAAACCTCCTCTTAGGTCACCTTCTTTGTTCTGTTTCTCTAGAGAACCCTAACACTTCTTTAACCTGAAATTTCAGGATTTTCTTTCCTTAGGAAAGGATTCCTTAAAAAGAAATGTGCCTTAAAATTCCTGGATTAAAAAGGGTAAGTGTGGGGCTGGGGATCTAGCTCAGTGGTTAGAGTGCTTGCCTGGCAAGCACAAGGCCCCGAGTTCGATCCCCAGCACCAAAAACAAAACAAAACAAAAAAGGGTAGGTGAGCATTATTTAGGAAATAAAGAATCAAAAACATTGGGGTTACCAGGTAGAAAATAAACAGATTTAAATTCATAGAAAGAGATCAGAAGATTATATACCAAACTGTCGATGGTAGCCATTTCTAGGGGGAAGATTTCTAAAAGAGGTAACATTTATATTGTTTGAAGTCTACGCCACCAAAATGTAATTCATGTAAAATTTTTTTCCAATAAAGAATGAGGAGGAGGAGGAGAAAGTCACCACCATCTGTAAGGAAGGCTGTGAAATGTGTTATATAACTGGGCACACAGTCATGGCTCAACACCTCAAGAGTCTGTTACTAATGAAGAAAGAGGAAATGGGAATTAGTAAGCAACTCAGCAGCCCTCTGTGCCAGCAAAGAAGAAACACATGGAAAGAAATGGAGACATAAAACAGCATGGCAGAGCTGGAAGACTCAGTGATAAAAAACAATGCAAAGAGAGAAAAGAAGGTGCCGGATGGTAAAGTGTTTGGATTTATCTTCTAGGGCTAGGTTATTCCTTGTCACTGCGACCGGATACGTTAGACCTATACCTAAGGAGATTCTGAGTCTACAGGCCTCGAATAAAGTTTGGGATTTGCTTTTTTTTGTTGTTCTCCAGGTGAGATGTTTGCACTGGGCTTGGAGAGGGAGTATCAACCAAAATAGGCTCAGGACAGTTTTTCTTCCTTTTAACAGGCTCAAGTTCAGGCTCTGGCTCTCACACACACAGGTTTCTGTAGTTTTTTAGCAATGACTTTCCCAGTCATTGAAGTTTTTGCTTTTTTTCCCCATAGGTACTCTGACTTGTAGCTGCTCACTGACCTCGTTACTGATGTCTCCAAGAGTTGTTCTTGGCCTCAGACCTGGCTTGAGGGCTGCAGCAGCGGCCACGAGCACACAACTTTGCGCCTGCCATACTGATTGTGGCCTTATTTTCAGTGTTAATTTTCATGTTCCTGGTGACCTAGAGCACCACAGCTTCCTCTTCACCAGGCAGTAGCAGAACACTGGAGCCCCAGGACAGCCTCAGCGTGCACCCCACTAGAGATCAATACCCATTCCTCCGCAGCATGCCTGAACATCAAAGTATAATTCACTCACTTGGATATTTTCAGTGTCTTCTGTGTGGCGGGAACTGTCCTGGGCACTGGGGATAGATACAGTGGAGTGTGTGTGTGTGTGTGTGTGTGTGTGTGTGTGTGTAGGGCTGGATTAGCCAGGGGTCAGATCATAACCTTGGACCTTGGGAGCCACACAAAAGATTCTGGATTTAATCCTGATTACTGGAAGACTGTAGGGATGAATGCAAGAGGAGACAAGATCTAATTTACAAATAAAAGGATCCTTCCAGTTCTACTGTGGGGAAGAGAATGTGGAAGAACCACTGCAAAAGCAAGAAGATAAACGAAGAAGCCCTTCCTTGGGTCTAGACAAGAGCGATGGGAGCTTGGAGTTGGTGGGAGAGGTGGAGAACCTGAGAAGTTTCCAGGATTTGTAATACATCCTGGGACAACTGACTGATAACAGAGTAGGAAGAATGGATGATTCCAAGGTTTCTGGCCTGAACAACTAAGTGAATAGTGATGCCAGGTCCAGAGGTGAGAACTGGGAGAGCAGCCAGTCGTCGTATGAGAAGAGAGACTGGTGTGGGGCACTTAAGTCTGAAAAGTCAACTAGACATCCAAGGATAGAGCTCCGTGGCCTGCTCAACCAGATCACCAATGTTTTCTATTCTGGTAAATGGCACCAGCAGGCATCCAGATGTGATGACCATCTTCCTATCCTGCTATCTGGTCAATACCCCACGTGCAACAATGAGGTCATCTATAAAATACAGCGATCACCACCTGCCTCATAAGGTAAGTACAAGGCTTACATAAGGCATGGCATGTAAAACGTCTTGCACAGTGTTAATTTCCCCTAAAATGAAAGATGGGCCCTAGATGAAGAAAGGAATTAACTAGATATATTCAGAAGAGGTAACCTGGAAAGTGAGAGAAGGGAAATCTATGTCCTAGGAGAGCTGTAGAAGGAAAAGGGAAATATTGAATATAAAAGAGAGAGGGCTCACTGGGTACATGGAAGCTCTCTTTAAACCTTGGAAGGGTTATTACTGGAAAAGTAACACGTCTCTAGGCTCCAACTGGCAGAACTAGGACCAGAAGATAGAAACCTCAGGGAGACAGATTTCGGCTTACTATATGGTAGTGAATTGTTGTAAATGTTCTCAGTGCATTTGAAAATGTATTTCCTAATTTGAAGGTTAGTAGAGATAGAAAAACCAAAGGACTTTTCCTACTCTCTGCTGTCACTTGGTATAATACTTAATGCTTTACTTCTGATCACCAAAATGTTTGTGGGATTTCTCTCCACACACAGCCAGGCAATTCTTTGGCAGATTAGCTTACAGACACCAGCTGGGCGTCCTGGGATTTAACTTAATTCTGACAGTATCTAGCTGGAGATAGTGCCAGATCCCACAGGTTGAGGGCTCAACAAGACTGTCTCCTGCTTCAGATGCCAATCACAGCACAGATTGTGAACTGTACTTCTGGCCAAATGGTTATAAATCCTGCGACCTGCCCCCACCTTGGGTCTGGTTGATTCGCTAGAGAGGCTCACAGAACCAGGGAAAGGCTTAAGTGTACCACATTAGTCAGCTTCCCGTTATTCAGTTACTGCAACAAACAACTGAGGTAATCAACTTCTAAAGAAAAAAAGACTATTCTGGCTCACAGTTGCAGAAGTTCTGGTCCATGATCAACTGGTCCTGTTGTGCTGGGCTTGGGGAGAAGCAGCAAACCACTGCAGAGGCATGCTCACCTGTTGGCTGGGAAACAAAAGGGAAAGCGGAAAAAACCAGGGTCCCACAGTATTTTTCAAGGACACCCCCCACCATTAGGCTCCATCTCTTCAAGTTTCCTCCTCTAGCACCAAGGTGGGGATGAAGCCTTTAACACACAGCCTTTGAGGGACACTGAAGAACAAACTCTAGCAGGCACCCATGTATTAAAGGGGAAATTACCAAGGAGACAGGAGAATCGCCAGATAGAAGAGAGGTACAGGGGCAAAGCATGTGGGAAGGGGCAAGGCGCTTTCCATACTCTCTTGCTGCATCAACCCCCTAGTATCCCTCCAAACTCAGTTTTTGTGCATTTTTACACAGGGTTCACTATATAGATATGACGATTGCATCACTGGGCTTTGGCAGACAATTCAGTTCTTCTCCTCTGGCCCCTGGGTAGGAAGTGGGGCTGGAAGTCACAGGCCTCTAATTCTGCCTTGATCTCTCAGGTGGTCAGCCTCAATTCCAAGGCTCTCTAGAGATAACGATAGTGCTCCCCCTCTTATTAGCATATAATCTTATAGGCATCATCGCTCCAGAGGTGATAAGATTATGAAGGTGGAATCTTCATGGATGAGATTTATGCCCTCATTAAAGAGGCCTCAAGAGAGCTGCCTTTCCCTTTCACCATGTGAGCATACAATGAAAAGGTGCCATTGATGAGCTAGAAAATGGGCTCACACTCAGTACTAAATTTGCTGATGCTTTGGTTGGGGATTTAGCTCAAGTGGTAGAGTGCTTGCCTAGCAAGCGCAAGGCCCTGAGTTTGATCCCCAGCACCAAAAAAAAAATTTTTTCCCTTAAATTTGCCTGTGCTTTGATCTTGGACTTCCAGCTTCCAGATGGAAATAAGCCACCACTTTAAGGGATTTTGTTATAGCAGCTGGAATAGACTGCCTCTCCAGAGGAAAACATAGCAGTGAATCTTCATGACCTCAGAGTTGGCAATGGATTCTTACATATGACACCAAAAACACCAGAGAAAATATATGAATGAACTGAACTAGATCAAATTTTTGTGCTTTGAAAGACGTTGTCAAGAAAGTGAACATACAAGCTGCAGAATGGGAGAAAACATTTAAAAATTCCCTATTTGGTAAGAGATTTGTACCTAGAAGATACAAAGAACTCTTAAAACTGAGTAATAAAAAGATAATGCAATTAAAAAGTGGGAAAAGGATTTGAATGGACATCACATGGCAAAAAAAAAAAGACCCTGAGATTATCCATCAAGGAAATACATATTAAAACCAGTATGAGATACAATTTTTCACCTACCAAGATAATCAAAAATTCAGACAATAAAAGTCAGCAAGGATGAAGAAACAGAACGCAACGGCTGGTGGAAACATAATATGGTATACCTGGTTTGGAAAACAATTTGGCAGTTCCTTAGACAATTAACATAAAGTGACCATGTGAGCCCCCAACTTTACTCCTAGGTATACACTCAAGAAATGAAACTGTATTTCCACACAAAAGCTGGTACACTTATGTTCAGAGCAGCCCTATCATAATGGCTATTCACAGATGAGTAGAAAAACACAACTCTACACATCCTGGTGCCCACCCTGCCTTCCCACAAGCACGCACGCCGTAAGATCTGTCCCTTCAGTCTCTCTCTCACACGGATACTGGTAAGTAAAACATCTGTTAAGCATGTTGATTACCATGCTCCCTGCTTCACATTCTTTATAGCATTGTGTCCATATAAAACCACCTTCCTGGGGCTTGCGGGTTTAGCTCAAGTAGTAGGTAGAGTGCTTGCCTACCAAGTGCAAGGCCCTGAGTTCAATTCCCAGCACCCCCAAAATAAAATGAAATAAAATAAAACCACCTTCCTGATTTATATGTTTGCTGTCTGTCTCCTCCATTCCAATGCAAGTCCCACGAGGGCAGGCACCTCACTGTCTCATTCACATCATCCCCTTGTGGCTTAGCAAAGTGGCTGGCGCATGGCAGATGCTCAAAAATCATCTGTTGACTTCTTGATCAGCAGAGAGTCTTTCATACAAGGCAACTATACTTATTAAGCACCATTAATGAGCCTTGTGGTTACCCAGCGAGGACAGAAAAATGAAACCCACACTCAGCAATTGACCACAGACCAACAAACAGTATTCTTGTTTTCAGTACATAGTTACTTCTGCTGCTTGCAAGCTCCTAAAACCATATGGTTATTTCTCAGCTGCTTTCTGCCTGGACGCATGCCAGTTCAGACCAAGGTAGGAGCGTATATATCATGTTGTATTTTGTGGAGTTCCTTGTGACACCCAAAGTGTCAATGCCTGCTGAAGGTGACTCGGGAGGCAGGAAACTGCTAATTTCAAGGAGTCGGAACATTTTAAAGATGGGATGTTTCGCCAGTTTGAGCAGAGATGGACCTTAGGGAAAAACAAGGAAGTTTACTGGGGCACAATCAGATAAAAGGTAATTATTCAGCTGAACTGTCACCATGCCTTGCTTGCCTGCCTTGTTACCTAAAACAAACCTCTGTGCTCAACAGAACTTTATGCCAGTATGGTTCCTCAATAAATTTTGGGATCTGAGTCAGTTCAGACTTCTTCACTCTGTTCTGGTGAAGGCCTCTGGCCCCCCGACAAAGATATTCTCTGTTTCTCACATCTTCATCCATCTAACAGGGTTTGCTGGCCCGAATCCAGCAGTATTTAATGACTGAAATATGAAGTACCCCACAAAGGCTTGTGCATTCTCAATGCAGCCATGTTTCAGGTGGGGTCCAGAGAGGTGACTGGATCATGAGGGCACTAACCCCATCAATGGATTAACCACTGATGAGTTTGTAATTGAATGGGTTATGAGGAACTGGGGTCCACTTGGAGGAAGTAGGTCACTGGTATTGTGCCTGTGAAGGGTGTATCTTGTTGCTGACCCTTTCCTCTCTCTCTCCACTTCTTGCTCTCTCTACTTCCTGGCTGCCATGAGGTGACTAGCTCTCTTCTACCACATTCTTCCATCATGATACTTCTGCCTTGGAGCCAGGTGACCATGGACTGAAATCTCTGAAACCATGAGCCAAAATATACCTGTCCTCCTCTATGCTGACTTTCTCAGGTATTTGTTCACAACAATGAAAAGCTAATACCATGGTGAAACTAGTAAGGCACTAAATCTTAGGGAAGCCATATCCTACTTTTTTTTGGTCAAAGTACATATTATTATAGAGATTTCTACTGTAGGCACTCTGGTTTCAACAAACCCACTATTCCCCATCTACCTCTATATATACCCAATGGACAAATATTTAAAGAGAAGTCATAGTAATGCCTGATGTGGTAACAGTAATGAGGACCTAGAGCTTTTAAAATGAGGGAGGGAGGTGAGTGAACAAAGAAATACAACTCAATGCATAAAATACTTGATGGAGTTCTACTCAGTCAACCATGTTCCCCAAACTACCAAAATCATTAAAAGCAGAACTTTGTGTGTGGTAGGGGTATTCTTACCCCAACGCTTGACTGATGCGCCCATTCTTTTTAGCATGGATGTTGCATAAAATATACCTTAAGGAACAATACAGGGACTCATAGTTTTGAAAGAGTTACATTCTAATAAATGTCAACCAAATACTTAAAAAAGGATCTTTTTTTTTTTTCAGTCATTGCATTCTGAATCTACCTTTCATTTTTGGAAAAGAGAAATATAATATTGATAAAATCTTGAACTTATTTGCTAAGTTGCTCATTAAACTAAACAAACTCAACAAGTTGCTATAATAAACCTACTATGGGTCTTCAGCTAGTGTATCTATCAAGCCCTCCCCAGAAAGAATAGGCTTTTGCTTTCCAGAACGGGCCTTGGAGTCAGAGGAGCTCTGGTTTCGCTCTGTCATTTATTGCCTGTGTGACTGTGAATGAGTCATTTATCCATTTAAATCTGTCTGCACATTTATAAAGTGGAGATACTATCTGTCTAATCAACCTCAAATCTCTGAAATAAATACCAAATAAGATAGTAATTACCAGATTGTTTTGTAAACTACCAACCAACATATAAAGACTAATTATGATTCATATTTGTATGCCAGTGCTTAGCAAGTGCCTGGCATAAATCAACTCAAGAGATAAGTATTTGTGAAATAAATTAGTATCTCAAAAACTCCTGGAACAGATGAGCGCTCTAGTCATCTATAACCTCGAAGCCCCAATAATTCCAATATTTATTTCAGATGACGTGGAAAGGTGTATCTGTTTACAACTTTGTTTTTATAAATATTTGAATTGATTTTTCAGTTCACTGGTTGTCAGAATGGCTTTCACCTATTCTCTCCCCTGCTCTGCCTTTTAATCATGTTTCTGCTTACTGATGCTTCCACCAGATGTTGACTAGAAAACAGCGAGTTAACACATTTTAAGCCAGTCAATTTTGCAAGTTTTAAAGAATGCCAACAAAGAGCACGGAGTGGTAGATGCTACTGGTCAAAAACTGTGACTTTTTATGTCTCTGACTTCAATTTCTATTGATAGAAGTATGAGGCAAAAAAGAAATTACAGATGGCAAATTAAAAGTTTAGGCACATGCTTAGGGAAAGGAAAAAGAATACAACTTCTCCAAAATACTACCTACTCCATCTTTTGCTTTATAGATGAAAATGTTGCTTCAGGGCAGTGCTCCATGTGCACTATTCCTCTTCATACTGTTGAATCTGAAAATGCTTCTTTTTCTGGTTTAAGGGAACAAATTCCACTAGGATCTCTGACAGGAGTGATTCATAATGAAGATGATACAGGAGGCTGACTGCAATGCCCTCTGGTGGTTTAAAGGCTTCTTCATATCTACAACTGCAAAATTAAAAAAAAATAAACGCAGCCATTTTCTATTGAATGGGAGCTTATTTATAAAATCAGTAAAGTCGTAAAAGTCTTTGATTTCCATAACCATCATTATCATAAAAAATGTCTACAGAGGCACCCTGTCCAGTGTAACTCCATGGTTCATGGTGACTGATAAGAGGATGGCGAAGAGGTCCTTCCTACCCAGCAGGTGCCACCTAACAAAGGCACATGGAGGGTGAGGCCATGCTGACACAGACCGAAGCCTGAAGGAGAGAACTACAAAGGGTACTTGGGCTTTGGAAGCTCCACTGGAGGATAAAGTGAAACTACAGCCGGCAAGCCTCCAGGATGGCACCTCCAGGATGGCGAGCAAGAGATGCCCAATTAATGTCAGCTGTAATTACTATACTTTGGTATGTATATCCCACACCCTCCACTACCTGCTGGGAGAAAACTAACTTTCAACTGTGAATTTGTTTAACACTTATTTTGATAAGCCTCATGTAACTCTGCATTTTGTAGGGTTATTGTGAGAATTAAGCTAAAAAGCATGTAGAACATTCAGCCTCTTCCTCTTTGTAATATTCAGAATGTAATTTCTACTGCAGCTTGCCAAGTGGTGGTAAAGAAAGAAAATGTTCACATTGTCCAGTGTGACCTTGAGCATAAAAGATTAGATAGGGCTGCGACTGTAGCTGAGGGGAAGAGAGAGCCTGGCATGTGCGAAGCTCTGGGTTCCCCAGCACTAGGGCTTGAGGGAGATTAGGTAGAATGAAGTTTTAATTTAATAACATTATGTCACAGTAGGCAAAACCTTTGACCCAGGAACTGGACTCCTAGAAATTTTTCTTAAAGAATAACCAAGAAGTATAAAAAGATGCATATATTAATGATTTTATCTGGAAACCACCCAGAAGTCCATTGTTGGGAATCCAACTAAATAATGAAACATTAATACAATGCAATTCTATGCAGCAGCTAAAATTATCACATATTTATTGATACATTTGAGACAGCAAAGTTACAGAATTAGGCATAGTTCGATCCCATTTAAAAACCCCTCAATCTGTAAATATATCTGTGTATGCAGACATTTAAATGAGTCTAAAAATAGATGGACTGAAATATTAGCAGTAATTTCTACATGGTAGGGATATAGGAATATATATATATAAATATATATATATATATATAGGAATATATATATATAAATATATATATAAAAATATATATATATATAAATATATAGGAATATATAAATATAAATATATACACATACATACCTTCATCTTCATTTTTTTCTGTATTTTCTGAAAAATTTGAAATGACTGTGTGTTACTTTCATAAGGGAAAAAATCTAAAGCTAAAACAAAAAATTTTAAAACAAATTAGAAAATATAGAGCCAAGTGAAAGCTCATTGGGTATAACATCAGGAAGCCCAAATACGTTTTAGACTCCCACTCTCACTATGTGACCTGAGCCAGACCCAGGTCTCAATTTTTCATCTATACAGTATAAAAGTAGTTAAGAGCCAGCTGCAGTGGGGCACACCTAGTCGCAGTTACTGAGAAGGCTGAAGCAGGTAGATCAACTGAACCCAGGGGTTTAAGGACATCCTGGACAATACAGCAAGACCTCATCTCTTAAAAAAAAAAAAAACAGTAATTAAAATTTCACAATACAGAAAATGAGCATACATTTTTAAAACTCTATAAATGCTATAAACTAGCTGTAAGCTAAAGAAAGAACTAGAGTACTTTCTCAATTTAAGAATTCTCCTTCACCTTAAGTCTCCACTGCTTTTGCAATGTTTAATACACTAACAAATACAAAGTAAAAACTATTCTTAACAAGTGATATTGAGAAAACTATTCATAGGCAAAAGAATGCAGTTGGAGCTGGGTGTGGTGTTGTATACCTGCAATCCCTTGGGAGGGTGAGGTAGGAAGATCGTGAATTTCAGTTTGAGGCCCGGCTGGGCTACATAGTGGGACACTGTCTAAAAAAAAAAGTTGGACCCTTCACAGAAAACTGACTCAAAATTAATCGAAGTATAAAACTCTTAGAAGAAAACCTGGGGCAAAATGTTCACAACATTGGATTTGGAAATAATTTCTTGGATATCACACCATGGGCACATGCAACAACAAAAATACAGACAATTAGGGTTGAGGATTTAGCTCAGTGGTTAAAGTGCTTGCCTTGCAAGCACAACGGCCCGAGTTCAATCCCCAGCACCAAAAAAAAAAAAAAAAAAAAAAATACAGACAATTAGACTTGATGAAAAGTCTAAAAAACCTGGGCATCAAAAAACATCAACAGAGTAAAAAGACAATGCACAGAATAGGGAAAATGTTTGCAACTCAGCTATCTGATAAGGAATTAATAATCAGAATATGTAGAGAACTCCTAAAATTCAACAACAAGAAACCAAACAACACAATTCTAAAATGGGCACAGGACTTGAGTACATGTTTCTCCAAAGATAGACAAATGGCCAATAAACACAGAAAAAAATGTTCAATTTGGATGTGGTAGATAATAAAAAACATGAGTCTTGGACTAGGAATTTGCAATTTAATAAGGCCCTCCATGTGGCATCCACACAGGGAGCCACTGACGGCGCTGGCCCTCACACTGCCAACAGGTTCCACAGAAGCTAGAGCAAAACAAGAGTGACGCACATGTGAAACAATTACTAGACCATACCAGATGGTAAGGATCTTGGTTACTTCCGTTAAAGCAAAAACAAACGGGTTTTTAAAAGTTAACTAACTGGCTAGCAAAATAAAATATACTTCAAAAAAGTTTCACTAAGTGATCTAAAGAAAAGAAATCTGGGAAATTGATAATCGACCAAGAAAACACCCAAGTACAACAATTCTAAAAGCTTAGAAACTCTTACTTAGCCAACAGATAAATTCAACCGAGCAGGAAAAAGTCAGCATTGTCTTTACTCAGAAATTCCTACAACTGCGTGCCTATGGGAAAGATAGTGGCTGCTGCTGGGTGAAGACCCATTTCCTGCCCCTGTCCAGGAAGACACAGGCAGGCAGGCTGCTGCAGTCCAAGACGCAATGTAGGCGCGATGATAGACACGTGCACAAAATGCTCTGGGAGCACAAAGGCAGCAAAGCTGATCCTTGATCCAAAGCAGAGTTCACTAGGAACAGGAAGAAGAGATTCCTGCCAGATCAGAAAGCATAAACAATGGCACAGAAGCAAGAAAGAACCAGAATTCAGGGAGCCAGTGTTGCACACAAAGGCAGGGTGGCATCAGAATGGCGTAGTGATAGCTCATCACTGAACTCTGTGTCTTCAGCCACATGCCCCTCTAGGATATAGAAGAGAACTGCACACCAGCCTAGATGGTTTTCTTGTAAGGACATCTGAAGGATGTGGAGTAGCAATGTCCCAGTAAATCCTGAGCCCTACTCATGAGGTGTGTGACTGTAGATAAGTCACTCTTTAGCCTCAGCCACCTCATCTGTTGATGGGAAGGAGCCTCCTATCTTCCGAGATATTACACAGATACTAAGATGTATGTAGATCAATTATGACAGGCATCTGATGCACAGAAGATCCACTGCCAATTCTCACGCTCTGTAAGAGTTCCAAGCCAATACTCCTTCCCTTTTAATTGCAGCACAGACTGGGCTCCATAGTTCATGGCCTTGCATGGACCACTCACAGCTTTAGAATAATTCTTTACCGAGTGCTGTGTTAGGCAAGGTGCCTTGCCCTCCTTCTGACTCTTGTATCTCATATCCCTCCACTTCATCTTAAATGGTAATTGCTTTTCATTTCTTCTTTCACTCACACCCTGGAAAACTTTTTCTTGCCTGTTAATTCCCATGGACCATACTTAGCAGGAGCTACCACTATGCCTCAAAGATCAGCACTAACCCAAGGCCCTTTCATTTACAGAGTGCCAAAAAGCCCACTGGTTCTCACTCAGCCACATTACGGCATGCACAAAGATGTTACAGGTGAGCCTTCCTGGATATTTCACATTCTAGGGACATCCAGCCTGGCCAAGTAAGTGGGAAGACTCTCGTCAGGTGTTTGTCAATGGCTCCACCAAGTCACTGTATTCTTTAGCTTTTCAAAAGAGCCAAGAGTTTCTAGCTCAGACAGTAACTTACTGCTATTGAACTAGTTCATGTTTTACTGATTAAATAGTAAGTTTGGGGGGGATTTAGTTTGCATACTAAATAAAACAAAAAGACTGGATTTAACTCCTCTCTGTTCTTTCTAGCCCAAAAGGCAAAAAACAAAACAAAAAAAGTGGAACACTTCACAAATTTGTGTCACTTTAACAGGGTGATGTCCTCAATCTTCTCTCATTTTCGTACTTGTGCTGCTGTAGCCAGCACTTGACTTCTTTTGAGAAGATAAACCAAAAGGCTCCCAGAAAAGAAATATTCACAATTAAAACAAAAGCCCCACAGTAAAAGAGAGAAAATGGGGTAATTTTCTTGGTTTAAACAGCATTCATTAAGCACATATATACCAAATACTGTGCCTATACAAAACACACACACACACACACACACACACACACACACACACACCCTTATCTAATCCTCAGAACAGCCTTGGGAAGTTATTTTGATAGTGGAGGACACAGAGTCTCAGAAAGGGTAAGTGATTGGTTTGTGACCACAAGGCTAATATGTGTGATAGAACGAAAATCAGTATCCAGGTCTGGCTCAAAACCCAGAGCGGACCCCAGTTACATCTAATCAAAACAGCTATCTGTAATCAATAAGAATGTAAATCATCACTAGCATTTACCTAGCTCTTCTCATGTGGCAAGCAGTGTGCTAAGCAATTTAAGGACATGATTTCATCTAATCCTCTGGATGCCCCACAAGCTAGGTTTATCAAGATCTCCATTCCACAGTCAAGGAAACTGAGTTTCCTAATAGTTCAGTAACGGCAAGAAGTAGGGCCAGAGTTTGAACAAAGATCTAATTCCAGAACCCATTCTTACACCAATCTGAAGGAAACTCAAATCTCGTCCTGATTCCAACCAGGCAAGTCACTTGACAGTTTTATCTTAATTTCTTTGCTAATTATATGGAGGCGTTGTTACTTGTCTCTACCTATTTCATAGAGATGTTGGGACTATAAAATGAGAAACTGCTATATGAATCTAGGGACTGTCACAAGTTTCCCTCAGATTTTCCCTCTCCCATGATCATAAGGGGATTGAGCCGATAGCATTAGCTCTTACACATCCTCTGCAGTGGTCAGTGAGGATTATTATTTCCACTTGCCAAAGAGCTGAAGCACAGGAAATGATGTAATTTGTTAGAAAATGGTAAAGCTGGGAATAAAACCCAATATTTCTAACTCCCACTGCTGATGTTCTCATGGTAAATTATATCTATTTCAAAGTTAACTGTAAAATAGACAAGGGTAGAAATATTACCCTTCACAACAGAGTGTCCACTTCAGAACAGAGATTACACACTTACAGAAATTAAATTTTCTACTGCAATGACATGGGTGTAATCCCTAAGGCTTTCTTAAGCCTCACATTCTAAAGAAACTACACAAAGAACCAAAAAGAAAACAGATTTCCATTTCCCTTGTATGTATTTCAGCTCTTTAGTTTTCTCAATCAACTTATTATTAACCAAAGGTTACAAAGTTAGGTGAGTTACTAGTTGAAACTAAAAGGAACATAAAACCTCGTTCTTAAATTGTTTGCTCATAAAATTCGAAAAAAAGAAGTACTAAATACTTTCTCACATCATATACACCTAAGGTAGCTACATAATTTGGGCTGGAAGTTATTCTAATATATCAACCCACAATATCCTGAGCTCAAAATTCAAGTTTCAAAGGGAACAGCATAATTAAAACAGTAACAAAAGTACACTGGCATCATGAAAATCAGTCTCCTGGTGCTGGGGATTTAGCTCAGGGGTTAGAGTGCTTGCCGAGCAAGCACAAGATCCTAAGTTTGATCCCCAGTACCAATAAATAAATAAATAAAAATAACAATAAAATAAAATCATTCTCTTGTATAGAAATCGAAATTATTGTTTTGTGTTTCCCACTCAAGACCCACCACAGACACACGCAAACCTTAAAAAAAAGTAGTATGGGGCCAATTCTGTCTTCACAACTCCAGCTTAAATAAGGAATGAGTATTCAGTCTAGTTCCTCCTAATTCTTGGTTTTCTACACCAGCACAATGGTCCTTCAATTATTATTGGTTTAATAATCGCTGGTTTAATAATTTTGAAATTACCACAGGGAATAAAGAGGAGAAACAAGAGAAAGAAATTTCCAAGCTCAAAATTGAAATACTGGAGTCCATAAAAGCATCTTTATTATTCCCGCTGGCTGACTGAATCACAGACTTATAAATGAAATCCCATCATTTTGTGAGAGGAGCAAAAACCAAATCATAGGAATCCAAAGAATTATTCTAGATGTCAAGAAAATTCACTTCTTGAGCGGTGTGAGATGTCTAAATCCACTCCTGGCCACACACTCTGAGGGCTCTGAGACTTTCCTGCCACTGTCTTCAGACATTAGTCCAGCTTTCCTTTGAGAGAAATCTTTATCTTGCTTTCTGTCATTGAAACCAGTGCCATTTTCTGTTCGGCTAGGGCCCCGATGTCTCCTCAACTTTCATGTGAACACGAGTCACCCGGGGATCTTGTTAAACTGCAGAATGATTCACAAGGCTGAGCTGTAAATTGGGAACTGTCAGCTGGGGTGAATGGCACCCTCTGCTGGACCATACTCTGATAAGAAGGCCAAGGAACGTTTCAAACTGAAATAACCTCAACCTGATGCTTCTCAAAATACACGGCCTCCACCCAGAGTCTACAAAGGCAGAGAGTATTCCAGAGCCTACACAAGCTCACCAGCTATCTACTCCCCTCACCCCACCTTTTTTTTTTTTTTTTTTTTTTGTGGCGCTGAGGATGAATCCCAGGGCCTCATGCATGCTAAAGCTACATCCCCAGGCTCTTTTAAGACTTTTCTGAGGCAGGCTCTTGCTAAGTTTCCCATGCTAGCCTCAAATGTGTGATCCTCCTGAGGCAGGAATAGGGCGTGGCTAAGGCTGGCTGGCAAGGGAACGACCTGGGGGAGTGGCCTGGACCTGACATCAGCTTGAGGTGTGATTTTCAAGCACCAGCCCTCAGGTGGACTATAGGGAGTTCTCGCAAGATTCCACAGGAACTCCATTCCATAAATAGAAGCAACACCGGAAGCTCACTCTCTTCTTTTCTATGGAGATGCCAGGGAGGGGGGGTTCTCCCTTTTCCCTCCCACGGATGATGATGGCTGTGTCCCCAGCACCACTGCTATCATGCCTTTCTCGTGGTAACCCCTACCATGCCTTATAGGCCTAGTACACATTTTGCTGTATCTATTGTTATGCTCAACTTCTCTTTTCTTTTTTCTATACTTTTAAATAAAACTTTAGAACTACATTTTGCCCCCCTCATTCAATTCTTTGCTTGAAGAGGGGAAGAACCCAGGAATATCGGAGCCCATCCGATAACACTCCTGCCTTGGGCACCTTCAGCCCTTTTTCTTTTGAGACAGGGTCTACACCAAGCTGTCTGGCCTTGAACTTGCAATCTTCCTGCCTCAGCCTCCTGAGTTGCTGAAGATTACAGGTATATCCTCTCCCCTACCTTTTTATTTTTGCCATCTGGTTACACAACTGGTTATACACCTCAATAAATAACAATTTCCAAGAACATCTTTTGTGCTGACAATTTATTGGAGCACAGCAAATTGGGGTAAATTGATTGGAGCTTATATGGATGGACATAAAACTTTAAGCATTTTTTAATAATAGTTGATTCAAAATAAATTATTTTTAAAAATTACATCAAACACTAATGAAGAAGTGTTTACAAATAGTTTGTAAGGGAATCATTTGGTAATAATATTCATTTCCTCCACAAAATAAATAGTTTATTTAACTCTCCTTAAGCAGAAGAAAAGCCCAACAAAAATAAAGTCATGCCCATGGCACCAGCAAAATACTACTTTTAGTGAGGAAAATACCAAGATTAAGAATACAAAAGTATCTGAGGAGAATTACATGTTATCGAATTTGTCCTAGAACCTGGGAGAGAGTTTAGGGAAAGAGAATAACAGGCAATTTTAAGAAAAACTTGACATGGAAAAGTTTTGTCAGATTCAACCGGCCATTGTACAAGTTACACGCCCACAGGACCAGCAGGCTATACTCCCTGTTTCCCCTTCCATGGTTTTCCAGCCACTGAGGGTGACAGGTGTGGGAAGGAGCCAGAAGGAAAGGAGCATTGCTTCTCTTCACTTGTAAGGAGAGGCCCCGTCTCAGGAATCTCTGCACTTTTCTGGCCATGTCTCAGTGCTTGGGAGCAGCACGCTTCAGCCCCATGATGGTGAAGGTAGCAGCTGTCAGCTTCTCATAAACAAGGAACATAAGTGCAGCAGTGAGAACTGTCTGCAGAAGTTTGGCTTCGAGGCCTTTGTAGAGTCCCATTATTCCAAAACGCCTAAAAGGAAAGAGGTTGAGAAAAACAGAAGGTTTCTTTGTAAAAGGAAACTCTTGTATCACAGCAATAGCCTACCCTAATAGCTACTTTGAGAGGCTTTTTCCTTAGGATCAAAAGAAGCAATGAAGGTTTTAGATTTTCAACACAGACTTGTGCTATCAGAGTATTTCTTAGCTTTCAAAGCATCCGGGGACTGATAAAGTTTAGTATTCATGAGCCATCAATACTTTGTCTTTATAGCCATCATTAATTAGTAGAATGCTGGCAATATCCCAATAATAGGATGCAGATTCTGAAATCTTTTAAAACCATTTTAATACCAAAATGTGAGCTCTAAGTAAGAACTTTTAAATTAAATGGTCTCCCAACTTGGTTGTTTCAACAGTCCCTAAATGGTAGGAAAGTCAATTGGTTTAGATCATTTTAGCCCCAAAGAACCAAAGAGAGAGACAAATGAAAAGCTGTGTGAGTCTCACACTTCACATAATCTGATCCTCTAGCCCAGCGGTTCCCAAATTTACCAAGTACCTGAATCCCCCAAAGGGCTTGTTACAATACAGATTGGACCATTTTCCAGAGTTCCTGTTTCATTAAATTTAGAACAGGGCTCAAGAATCTGCATTTCTAGCCAGGCGTGGTGGTGCACACCTGTAATTCCAGTACTCAGGTAGCTGAGGCGGGAGGATCACCATGAGATTGAGGCCGGCCTGGGATACATAGTGAGTTCAAGGCCAGCCTGAACTACATAGCGAGACCCTGTCTCAAAAAAAAAAAAAAAGGAATCTGGATTTCTGACAAACTCCCAGGCCTGGAGGGTGACCATGCCAGCAGGGACAGGGGCAGTGGGCAGCCCTAAGCACTGCTCAGGTAAGAATGCTTCTGCTAGGACCCAGAGTTCAAATCGGACATCTCTCCAAAGCTATCTGCTGAGAGTGAATCGGTCTTATACGCTCACTCCTCAGCAACTCCAGGGCTCTATCTAGCAGGTGGCTTGAGAGATTAAAATTAATCAAGTGCTCCATCCAGAAGCTATTACTATATCTTATATATCTGCTGTGTGAAAACCTATTATTAGGGAAAAATCATGATAAATAGAGAAGAAAAGACTTGACCCACGATTTTCTAGTTCACTAACAAATTATGTCTCTCTCTCACACACACACACAAACACACACACACAAACACACACACTCTGGCCAAAAAAAAAAATTCCGAACTCTGTGCTTAAGGTGAAGTTCAGTCTCATCGGAAATGCCAGGGTTTCTTTGGCCATGGAGATTGCCAGGCACCACCCTAGAGGGAAGGCATGATTGTGCATTCTAACAAGCATCCCCAGCGATTCTTAACACAAAAGTCTGGAGAGACCTGGACTTTAAAAGTATATAACCTCACAGGTTTCTATTTACCACTACCTTCTTAACTCTCTTGGTAACTACATCTTTCTTTTCTTACAGTGCTGGGGATTGAACTCAGAACCTTATGCACGCTAGGCAAGCACTCTACCACTAAGCTACCCTCTCAGTCCTTTTTTATTTTATTTTGAAAAAACAGTCTCTCCTCAAATTGCCTAGGCTGGTCTTGAACTTGCCATCCTCCTGCCTCAGCTTCCCAGGTGCTGGGATTACAAGTGCGCACCACCACGCCTGGCTGCATTTTCCAGAATTTTACAGAAGTAGAATCATAGAAAATGACTTCTTTTTTGCCTGACTTCTTTCATTCAGCATAATGAGATTCTTCTGGGTTGTAGCATGTATCAATAATTCCTTCTTTTTTATTTCTGAGTAGTTTCTACTGTACGAATATATCACAGCTTATGTATCCATTCACCCAAAGAAAAGCATTTGAGCTGTTTCCAGTTTTCAATTCATTCTTATAAATAAAGCTGTTATTAGCATTTGTGTACAAGTTTTTATTTGTGTATCAGCAGACAAAGGCTTTCATTTCTCTTGCGTAAACATTATGAAGTGAAACGGCTAGGTCCTGTGTGGGTATGTTTAACTTTTCAAACAGTACACCAACATGATTTCCAAAGCAGTCGGGCCATTATGTATTCCCACCATAGCACATGAAGTTTCTGCTTGATCTGCATGGTTCTCAATACTTGGTATGGTATTTACTTTACAGCACTTTCTTTGTCCTTGTTTTTGTTTGTTTTGGGTTTGGTTTTTGAGACAGGGTCTCACTATGTAGCCCAGGCTGGCCTTGAACTCTTGGTGATCTTCCTGCCTCAGCCTCCCAAGTGCTGGGATTACAGGCATGCATCACCGTGTCCAGCATTTGTCTACCACAGACATAGTCTGTTTTCATAATAAGTTTATTTTCAAAGTATCTTATATCTAAAAAAATAATAATCATATCCACATTTGCTTAGAAGGAGGATCCTAAACTATGTGACCTCCCCAAATGTCAGTTTCTACACACGATCATAGCCAAAGCCCCAGAAGCGATCCCAAGGGTCAGTGTCTTCAAAGATAGCAGGGAAATGATGACAGTTCCTACGTCACAGAGATACTGGTAGGATTAAGTGAGATTACTCACGTTACAGCACCTAGATCAATTCCTGCCATGCAGCAAATACTCAAAAATGTGAGCTACTCTTACCGTGGTCACCATCATAACTGTCATTACTCTTCGCACTCTCTACTACTTTCCCCAACACTACTGCTTCTCTATAAGCAGATGTTATCTTCCTAAGACAGGTCACAGGATATGCCACTAATGGAAGCAGCACGTAGGCAGAAGGGTCTCTGTGCTGGATTACAGGGCTTTCTTCCTCTCCCATCCTCCTCCCTCTTTCTGGTGCTGCGGATGGAACTCAAAGTCTCACACTCTGTATATTTGCGACAATCAAGGAATAAGGATCTGAGCTTTTCCATAATTTGCTTAGACGCTGTCGAATTATACTAAGCTCCTGAGCTGAGAAACGTCTGAGCACGGCATGTGAGGGGAAAGGGGAGGTTTCTGAGGCTGCCTTTGCCATGGCTATAGTGCAAAAGCAGCACAACCGAGCACCCCTGATGGAGACAGCTGCTGAGCAGGAGGACAGAATGTGAAGCATCTACAGCACTCACTTGATTCGCTGGTGGAGAAGATAGAGAACATTCCGAAGACTCCCCAGTGTCCTGTTTTCTGGGTTCAGTCTGTGACGTCCAAACTGAAGAAAGAGAAAAAAAAGATAGTCACTACTGATGCTTTATCTTCATTTCTACCTGCAGAAGAAATTACACTGGAGTACTATCTTACAGCATACAATAATAAAAATATCCAATCAGTCCTGCAGAGTTCATTAACCTTTTATTTTTCAATTAAATAAATGAAATATTTTGACGAAAGAAGTCAAAACAAAAAATATTTTTCAATAAAGCAAGCACAAGAAAATTTGGGGGGTGGGTATCCTGAGGGTCGAATCAAAGCCTGTGCGTGCTGAGCATACACCCTACTATTGAGCTATGTCTCCAGCCCAAGAATTTTCATTTTTAGGGGGCTGGGGATTTAGCTCAGTGGTAGAGCACTTACCGAGCGAGCACATGGCACTGAGTTTGATCCCTTGCACCACCCAGGAAAAAAAAGAATTTTCATTTTTACAGAGAATTATGGGGAAAATCCTACCTCCAGACACAAAAACATGCCCAAGGTGATAACTTGGAATTTCTACAGTGTACACTCTTCACATTATACATTGTACTGTAACCATATTAAAATGTTTATGTGAATGCTACTGAATTCCTTTTTATTAAGTACCAGTTTTTAAAAATGCTTCAGTAAAAATTCCTTTAACTGAAAGTAATACATCTTTTTAACTGAAATCATCTCATTTTATTGAGCAATAAGTCCTTTGAATTTTTTCTCCAGAACAGATTTTTTTTTTCTTTCCTTTTTCCCCGTGGTGGTGCTAGGGATGGAATTCAAGACCACATGCAAGCTAGACAAGTGCTCTGCCACTGACCTACACCTCCAGTCCCAGAACAGATTTTTCATCTGTCAGTATTCTATCTCTCCTCTCCACTGCTGCCACTCTGGTCAAGGCCACCATCCCCTCCCACCTAGGTTACTGAAATGGCCGCCTACCTGATGGTCCCACCACTCTTAACTTCTAATGGATTTACCAATGATAACTACATCAATTTTCTAAAGTTGTATCTAATCATATTATTATCCAGTTTAAAGCCCCTCAGAGGCTTCCCACTGGGCTGAAAAAAAAAATTCTCCTACTTGCACTTTTCACCTACAGCTTCCCCGTTCCGATCACATCCTGAGCGAGCCACTCTGTAGCCACAGAGGCCCCCCTTTCAGGTCCCATGATGTACGAGGGCTGAGCAGTCGTGACTCCTGTACCTGGAATGCACCTTCCTCCCCTTTACGTGGCTGGGTCTTTACCTTTCCTTGTATCTTGACTTAAATATCCCTCTCCAAGAAGCACAGAATGCTGTTTATTTCCTTAATAGTTCTTGTCTTATTTGTAATTACCTATTTATTTCACTTGTTGACCTGTTCATTCTCTCTTCTGCTAGCTCCATGAGGGCAGGGATTATGACCACTTTAGTCAATACTGTGTACCCAATTCCTCACACAGAGTGGGCTTCTTAATAAATATTTGAATGGATAAATAAATGTACGAAAAAAACTGAAATTTGAAAATGCTTTGGAAAAGCTAAATCATCACCTCTTCTTGAGAGAACTAAAAGAATTAATTTGCTCATGTGAATTTAATTCCACACCAAATAAGAAGCCAAGGGATAGCCAGCCTCATTCTTAGTGGACTAAGAATCAAATGGGAAAACAGATGCAGAATACTGTGGCATACCAAATCACTGCATTACTGCTACATTAAGACACTGGCATTGCTTTAAATGAAAAGACAATGGATTTTAGGGGATCTGACTCAATGGAGGGAGAAGCCCAGCACTCACCCTCAGAATTGACTGTACCGTCTGCATGGGATAAGTGGCCGTGGTGGCAATTGCTTTGGCTATCGCGCCAATGACGAACACATCCAAAGAAGAGAGCTGAAAGCAAAGAATGCACCATGTGAATTCAAACAAGAAAGTATCAGAGATTATTATTTATAGACTGCTTTCAAAATCAGAGATTACCTGCATCCGTTTCTTTAAAAGTTGCCGTTTTAAACTTTCATAGAACATGAACTGGATAGCAGGATTGAAGACCAACAGCAAGGAGGGAAATGTGCCATTCCATAAAGCCAAGACTCCTTCATCTCGAATGATCTGGTGAAAAGCATCTAAGCAAGAAATCAGGCTTTAGAAAAGCACAATGACAAAGCCCTAACTAAAGAAAACAAGGCGAATTCTGTTTGAAGGTCCCCAGAACACAAACCGCACTGCTTCTCAGAAGAGTTCCTTTTTGCAACACCATTTTAGGGGCAAATGCATTAAGATATTCCTCGGTTAACAACCAAGTTCTGTTCCTGCAGCTGGCTGTTAAATGAATTGGTCGCTAAGGGAAGAAACGCATATAGTATGCACGTTACAATATTCAGAACAAAGAAAAGGTCAAAGGCAACTGCAACTTGATGACTTTGCTTTTATTTGCATAACGCTTACATGCAGTACTGTAACGTGTAACAGAACATAAAACTACAGTAATACACTATAAAATACAATCAGCAAAAATTACAGTACTAGAGAAACAAGGTGTACCATACCAAAAAAAAAAAAAAAAAAGACGTTGACGCTCTACAAACAAGATGGATAGGCCAGATGTGGTGGTGCATGCTTATAATCCCAGCACCAACACTCAGGAGGCTGAGGCAGGAGGATCACCATGAGTTCAAGGCCAGCCTGAGCTACATAGTGAGTTCAAGCCCAGTCTGAACTACATAGCAACACCCCGACTCAAAAAAAAAAAAAAAAGTGTATAGAACTGTACAAAAAAAACATGGGTCATTAAGCCTGAGCAGCAGGTCAGAAGTCTCAACAGTCACTAAAGAGGTAGGTCATTAAATGAGAAATGTCGGTAGTTACCTATTTTTTAACAATAACTGGAGCCAGATGTGGTGAGACAGGCCTGCAGGCACAGTACTTTGGGAGGCTAAGGCAGGAGGATCACAGGTTGGAGCCCAGCCCAGGCAACTTTGTGAGATCCTGATTCAAGGAAAAAATTTTTTTAAAGGCTGGGCATGTAGCCCAGTATGAAGGCCCTGGGTTCCATCATTAGTACTACAGGGAAAAAAAATCAGACACTGATTGTCACCAAGTTCCTTCCTGAGAGACTAACCTTAATCATTTCAATCATAGGAAATTCTTCCTGACAATCTGAGTTTCTAGAATATCAAATTCTTACCACTACTGAGAACTCTGTATTACAGAGAATTGTGAAGTGATAATCCATGTTTCACAACAAGGTTCAGTACAGCAAAAGATCACTTCCTGGAGTCTATTACACAAGATTTGATTTATAAGAAAACCACTGCTCTTGTTGCAAAGACAGAGGCCTAAGAAAGGAAAACCTGGCAATGTGGTACCATTAAAAAGCAGAAGCTCAAAGCATCAGATACCAACATGCTATTTTTATCCAAAGGAAAAAAGCATAATCGATTTTTTTGTTTGTTTTTCTGAGACAGGGTCTTGCTGTATATTCTAGGCTGACCTTGAACTCACTATGTAGTCTAGGCTGGTCTCTAACTTGCAGCGGTCCTCCTGCCTCACTGCCTCAGCATCCCAAGTGTTGCAGTTACAGGAAGGCACCGCAATGCTTGGCTCTAATAGATTATTCCTCAAAAATATTTACTTGGTTTGGGATGTAGCTCAGTTGCAGAGTGCTTATTTAGCATGTATGTGTGTGTGTGTGTGTGTGTGTGTGTATTTGTGTGTGTGTGTGTGTATTTCACTCCCCCACCTACACTCTTTGGAAGTATACTTTGCTACCCTTGTCTTGGGCTTGGCCATACAATGTGCCTTGGTCATTAGGATGTCAGCAGGCTTGAAATATGATTGTACAACTGGGTGTGTCCTCTTGTGTTTTCGCCATTACCTTAAGAATAAGCTCAAGGCTTGTCCTGGGAGGAAGTGGAGGGACAGGTGCGACTAAGCCTCTCAGCAGGGTTGGCCTACATCAGTCAAATCCCGTCAACTCACTGACACATGAGCTAACCAAATGCTCACTGATGGCTGATGGGACTTGAGGTTAAGTAGCTTTACTGTGGCAATAGATTCCAAATACAAAGAGGAGGAACACCGGTCAGAGATACTTACCAATAATGCCTTTGTAGTTGGTTGGTACGATGTCTTCATTCCGAAATTTGGCACCTTGCAGCTTCAGTCTGGTGTTTACCACCCAGAGCGGAGTTGTTAGCAACACATTCACCACTCCTTAAAAAGAAATGGAGAGACAAAGGCAAAGTAAAGTGTAACCTATTACAATTTGCTACATACCAATACTGTCTTTCTACCTCTACCACCAACATCAGGTAAAAGTGTCTGTGTGCCAGGGCACAACATGTGCCACTATTAGAAGCAATAGGAAGCCTTGCTGATTAAAAGCAGAATGGCTTGCAGTAGCACCTCTTCACATGAAGAATAGTGAGTTTCCTTATATGACAGGAAACAATCATATATCAATTTTTTATTGCATTGAAAGTAGCAATTTTGGGCTAGGGATATAGCTCAGTGGTAGAGTGCTTGCCTAGCATGCTGGAGGCCCTGGGTTCCATCCCTAGCATAGCGAAGAAACCAGAAACATTTTGAGATTGTTTTAAGTACAATTTTTAAACAACAGCTTTGGGGAGAGTGGCTTACTGGTAACATGCTAAGTCTATGCCAATATCAGCAAAAACAGAACCGACAACTCATGTAAGTAGTTCACATAGTTTAAGTGAGTATGGATCTGGTACAATGGGTGACAGATGGAAGAAAGTGGTGACATTTCAAAGTGCTTCAACAGGGACTAGAAGCATACAGAAGAAGTCCTCATAGCTTAAACAATTAGGGCAGGCAGGCAGCAAGCAGCAGTTACAAAGTGTCACAAAACACCTGAAACAGCTTCACCAGCATCATGATCCTTACAAGCCCAAGGGTGGATCTTGGCCCCCCAAGGCTGCCAGAGTAGAACAATACAATGAGCCAGGTGCTTCTTTTCTGAAAACACATGGTCCCAATTTAACACCATCTTGAGATATTAAAATGCTCATCAGCCCTGAAATGATGAAAAACATACCATACAGAATTGTAACCAAGTGCCTGGCATATGGGATACACTTTATAAATGTTAAGCAAGGAACAAATTCAGCAAGCAAGCACACAGGGAAATGTGGCTCTTGTCAGGCCCTGAAGAACTCAGAGGCACAATCCTAAGGAAGACAAATGTGCTTTTACTGAGTCATTTAAACACAACTGGACAAAGAATGTTTTGATTTAAGGAATCTCAAAACACACAGAAAATAAGAGTTGAGCCAAGCCACGCCTGTAATCCCAGCACTCTGGGAGGCTGACTCAGGCTGAAAATGCAATGGCACCCCAGCAAATTAGTGACTTAGTGAGACCTTGCCTCAAAAGAAAGGGAGTATCATAGGGCTGAGGGTATAGCTCAGTGAGAAGGCCCTGGGCTCAATCCCCAGTGCACAAAAAAAGTCTAGCCATGGATAAATTTGGTGAAACAGCTGAAAGATCAAATTAAAAAAAAAAAAAAAGATCAAATTCAATATTTCCATTTGTTTCACACAGCTGCAAAAGTAAGATATTTTTCAACCTAACACTTAGGAATATTAAGGGAATATATTCCTCAAAATAAAACACATCATCAAATACTTTGGTGAACTGTATATTTTTATAGATTCACAAAATACCAAGAAGTTATTTTTAGTTACAATATAAGCATACATTGTCACTTGAGGCACTGATCATAATCTGAAAAAGTCTTACCAGACTTGTTTTTAACAAGTGCCACAGAGGCTAAAATGGAAGGATGTAAATATACGCCTACCTGCAGAGTTTAGAAGTGGATTCCTGTTCAATGCAATGTATGCTTAACAGAGACAAATCAACAGCTGCAAAGACCAAGCTAGAAGTGGACTGAGTATCTACTGCACTTTCATTTTTAAGAGAAAAGGAAGAAAACTAGGAACCCAAGATCACCAGCTCCCTGGATATTGTAGAAAGGCAGTGTACAAACCTTTCTAAACTAATAAAATGTGTTGCACATTTAAATAAATTCTTTAGAAATCAAAAATTTCCTTCATGTTCTATTCAAGAAATAAGCACACATTAGAGGCAATGCAGCCAACATTAACATTTAACTAGAACTTAAAATTCTGCTGTCACATTCTCATTACTAACACAGTGAAGGATGAAAGGATTCAGAGGATAACCTCCAGCACAAAGTGCACTACATTACTTAAGTAAGAGCATGGAAAGTCCTTATGAAAACGTTGTGTTTGTCAAAGCTCTTTAAATACTTTTCTCATCTTCTAAGTCAAGATAGATCGAGAAGTACTTTTTAATCACTATAATTTTATAAGTTCTTGGAAAAGGTACTGAAAATACTTGAGAATCCAAAACTTTACTAAAATATGCAACTTATATAATCAAGTAAAGGATAACATTCCATGGAGCCAAAACATGCCACAGACAATCCATGAATACTAATTCTAACTTAATAATGCATGATGGGCTGGGAAGATAAAGAATGCCATCTGCTTATTTATGACCTTGTGCAGAAAACTCTGGCCAGTTACAATCTGTGGACATGACTTGAGCTCTAAAGTGGGAATACTAATTAGTACTTTACCTACCTCAGTACAGGAGGTTATTTTTCTTCTAATTTGAAAGTCTATGATTCTATTTTATTTTCTTTTAAAATAACAAATTAAAAAATCATTTAGAAGAAAACAGAACCAAAATTAAGAAGAACAATAACTGAACATATAAAACTATTCACCAATTCAGATGTAGATGTCTGGGGACTCTCACCCCAAAATTCAGTACCCTGGTATGCTGATTATCTTCGATTAGAGGCCCTTGGAGATCAGCAGATATTGGAAAAGGCATGACATTGACTTTTGCTTATCTGCCTAAAGACCGTCTGCCAAGAAGAAAACAATTTGCCTTCCCAGCCCCTTCCTGAGGTTTCCTTGACTAAACTATTAGGGAAGGAAAACAGAATGTTGTCACACCTGGACAGAATGTGTCACATGTTGACACACCTGGACAGAATGTGTCACAATCTATTGTCTGTCTCCCATCCCACTCATTCCTCCTAGTAACTATTTACTACCCCTCAAAAATTACCTTACTCTCCTCTATGAAAAAAGGTACCTGTTTTATTTACTTTTCTCTCGTTGTTGGGACAGAATACTCGACACCCAAGGTTAGGGGAAGAAAGGTTTATTAGCTCACAGTCTGCAGAGGTTTCAGTCTATAGTCCGCTGGATCCGAAGCAGGGCTGGCACGTGGCAGACTGGCAGCCGACTGGCCGCAAAGTAAAGTGAGGAAAATGCAAGGAATGTATGCAAATAAGCAATGCAAACAAGCAGCTAGTTAGCTTTTTCCTGTATCCTTTATCTAGGCTACCTGCCCCCAGGGCGGCCCGCACTCCCACCCCCAATCTCAGTCTCACATCCTTGATCCCAGCAGAACCACACCAAATCGATCAATAGATTAATTTAGTAATCACACACTCTAGATCCAGCTATCTCTTACCACGTGAGGCTTTGGGGGGACATCTAGACACAAACCATAACAGTACCTAAGCAGCTGAACCTGAGTTATTAGGTAGTCACTCTCCTGTGATCCCCCATGCAAGTCAAACAAATGAGTGTGCCTTTCTATTTAGCTGTCTACTGCCAGCTCATTTCTGTGAACCTTTGGAGGATGAAGGGGAAGCTTTCCCACATCCCTACAGAAGGGATAAGAGAAATAATGCTATTTAATTCTGAAATCTTAAAAACAAACAGTTTTATTAGCAGTTTGCCTCCTTGGTTAGTGAGAGAACATAAAAATGAAGTATGCTGATTAGGGACGCAACCCCAGGGAACTACGCTTAATGACCACTGATGCAAGAAAGTGGCAGGTCAAAGCCAAATCTAGCCATTCAATTCTAGGCCTAGGAAGGAATTTAACTTGACACACAACAAGAATGAACTTGACTTGCCAGAGTAGGGCCTGAGGACAAGAAATGCATTTTGAACTACCACAGCGATGATAATACCACTGGAATTCAAAAAGAATTACTGGCAAAAATTCCAATTTCATAAAAATGCCAAGTATCTTCCTCATTTAACTGATTGGTATGGTTCTGTTCCCAAATTCTTCCAGAGAGTTTATGAGTTTTTTCCTGTGAAAATATAGTAAATAATAATATTAAATTTCTAAGTTTCAAACAGAATTTGAGTAACAATAATGTTCCTAGTTCTCCTTAGTGATAATGAAACTCATTTCCACAATGATAATGTGGCAACAGGGCTTCCAGAGGAAAAGAAAAATTTGTTCTAATTATTGTAAGAATGTGTACTTATTAACATATAAAAACATGTTATGAAGAGAAGTTTAAAATAAAAAATAATTTGCAAGGAATTCTCTCCTGTCAGAAACACAGAGGACCTCTAATCAGAGAATCTCAGAATCACAAAGTATTATAAAATTCCTTGACCGGGGCCTCTCAACTGTGACAATCCTGACATTTTGGGCTGGATGAATCTTTGGTGTATGTGTGTCCTGCTGTGTAGGATGTTTAGCAGTACCCCTGGTCTCTAGCATTCCCAGTGTGACAACCAGAAATGTCTCCAGACACTGCTGTATGTTCTCTGTAAATCACAATCAGCCTCATTTGAGAACCACTGATCTAATTCAATTGCCCAAGGATTAATCACTCTAATTTAAAAAACTCTCCAAAGACAGGAATTCAGTTTCATCCCTATGGTCTATATTTTCCAATGGCTATTGAGAGTATTTCTACGGCGATTAGTGGCACGCTCATCATATATATTTTGTATGTCTAATCATCAGAGACGTGCAAACCAAAACAATGAGATATCTCACCCCAGTTAGAATAGTTATTATCAAAAAGATAGAAACATTCCCATTATTTCAACAAGATGTGTAAGTTTTACGTTTTTATGTATCAGTTAAAGAAATAAAAAATCAAAAATGTAACAACTATCAGCAAGGATACAGAGAAAGGACAACTCTTATATACTGTTAGTGGTAATATAAATTAGTACAGCCATTATGGAAAACTGATACACAACAGTAGGCAGTTTTCCTAAAAAAAAAAAAAAAAGTACCACATGACCTAGCAATCCCAGTATCGCACTACTGAGTATGTATCTGTGATATTATTCTTCATTGTCAAGACAGTGGCTTGAAGGCCACCTCGGGGATTAGCAAAGCCCGCCTTTGGCTGCGTCTGGGTGGGTCATGAGGTGTGGTGTATCTGGCCCCGGCCCCCTTCTCTCAGGAGCTCGTCCCCTGTGCACTGCTTCCTGGCCACATGAAGTGAGGAGCTCTGCGCCTCTGGGCATTTCTGCTGCGATGTTTCTGCCGTGATATTTCTGCCTTACAGCCAACTGAGCAGGGACTGAACTCTTTAAAATCATGAGCCAATTAAACCTCTCCTCTTTTAAACTGCAGGTGTCAGGTACTTTCTCCCAGCACTGGGAAAGCTGACCAATACAAAATCCAAAGGAAATGAAATGATTGTATCAGAGAGATCACTCCATAGCCATGTTCATCGCAGCACTCTTCACAATAGCTAAGATATAGAATAAACCAAAATGTCCACCTACAGTTAAATGGATAAAGAAAATGTGTATCAAATATTATTCAGCCACAAAAAATGATAAAATCCCATCATTTCTGTCAACATACATGGAATCAGAGCACATTATTTTAAGTGAGATAAGCCAGACAAAGAAAGATAAATATCACAGGCTGTCACTCTAAGGAAGCTAAAAAAGTTGATCCCATAGAACCAAACAGCAGAATGAGGTCCCTAGAGGCTAGGAAGGGAAGAGGACGAGGGAGCATCAAGAGGTTGGAAAGGGTACTAAAATACAGTTAGATAAAGGAATTAGTTCTAATATTTCTTCACATAGGAGGTAACTGTAGTTTATAACAATTTGTTATACATTTCAAAATAACTAGAGAAGAGCTTGAAGGTTCTCAACACATAGAAATGGTAATATCTGAGAAGACAGAAATGCTAATTACCTGATTTGATACTTGTACATTGTATATGTGTATCAAATTATAAAACTACCCCCAAAAAATCAGTACAGATATTATTTGTGAATTTTAAAAATACAGATTACAGAAACCACCGTGTTAAGCCTGATGCTAGGTGCTAAGGATACAGCAGTAAATAAATGAAATCTCTGTCCTCACAAAGCTTACAGGCTAACAGTGTAAGAAAGACGATAAACAAGAGAGATCGGTAAAAGATACTGAATGTTAGAAGATAAAGGTTAACAGAATATTAGAAGACAAAATGTAAGCAGAGAAGGGGGACAGAGACTATTAAGAGTTTTAAGGGGTATAAGACTTCACCATGCAGTTACCAGTGGGGGACACAGTTGAACACAGACAGGAACAGGCCAGGAACTGTAAGGGAGGAGAGAGGCCACCGCGGCTGTTGGCAGTATGAGGTCATGTAGTACAGTGGAAGACAAGGTAAAGACTTTGGCTTTTACTCAAGTGAGATGGGAAGCAACTGGGGAGCTTTCAACAGAGTAACAATACGGTCTCACTTACGTTTTAATATGACCACACTGGCTGCTGTGCTGAATACAGCCTGAAGGGGGCAAAAGAGGAAGCAGATCAGTTAGGGGCTCTGAAGATCATCCAGGCAAGATTTGATGGTGGTTGGGCCTTAGGTACTAGTGGAGAGAAATACAGTAGTGTCTCCCCAACCCTGATCCTCAATTTTATGTTTGGCAGTTTCCATTACTAAGGTCAAATGTGGCCTAAAAATATTAAATAAGAAATGCCATAAATTAAGTAACTCATATGTTTAAGTAACTTTTATCGTAGTATATTGTTATAACTGACAACTGTTCTTTTTTATTAGTTATTGTTGTTAATCTCTTACTGTGTCTAATTTATAAATTAAACTTTATTATATATATGTAGAGGAAAAACATACCATGTACAGTTTGCTACTACTTGCAATTTCAGGCATCTACCAAGGGACCTTGGAATATATCTCCCAAGGATGAGAGGGGACTACTTTAGTAGAATTCTGGATACCATGTGAAGAAAGAGGGTATAGGATTTGCTCAGGGATTAGAGGTGGGGCCAGAGAAAAAAGGATACATTCGAGATTTTTGGTAGGGAAACTAGAAGACTAGTGTTGCCATTTAGTAAGATGGAAAGACTGCATGAGCAACCCTTTATTTTCAATTAGCACCTTTGACCTACCAGGCATTGTGCTAGGACTCTGTGGATGCACAGATAACAAAAAAGGCAATCTCTGGTTTAAAGAGCTTACTGTCTGGTAGAAAATAAGGCAGAATATGGAGGTTCATTATTATACGGTGAACTCTTGATACTAAGAGGTGGGTACCATGTTGGAGCACAGAAAAAGGGCACCAAATCCAGAACAAAATCTGTGGTTAGAGGGTATGGAAAACAAGGAAGGATTCCTGAAGAAGAGGCAGCTGAGAAGAGAAGGATACACAGGAGTCTAAGATGAAATGAGCAGTCAGACTATTTCAGGCAGAACAGTCGCTGAAGAGGAATGGAATTACTACTAAATGGCTCGGTGCTGTCACAGAATCAGTCTGGCATGGGAGGATACTGGTGCCATAACGTTTTGCCTGCTGTAACAGAGACAACAGAAGTACATTTGAGAAAAGACAAAATTTGCTCTTGGTAAGCACGGAACTCTGGACAGAAGCAGAAGAGCAGGGCACTAATTAGTAGCCTCTTGGTGACTGAACTCAACCTGCACCCCTTCTGCCCTCCCCTGCAATGACAAGGTTGGTTGGTCTGGCTCTCAGCACCCAATGAGCATACACTCAGGTATGGTCAAATTCCAATGGTTTGAGGAACTGTGCCTGACAGCAGGGACAAAATATAGGTGATATATATATCTATATGTAGATATATAGAGATATATATAGATATATAGATATACAGATAGTCCTGCAACGCAAGGACAAACAGTATCAACCTGATTAGAAATAGGGCAAAACATTTGAAGAGCCATTTTTGCAAAGATCATATACAAATGTCAGCAAGCACATGAAAAGATGTTCAGAAAAATCATCAAAACCATCAGAAAACATCAGAAAAATGCATATCAAAACCAGACTGGGGGCCGGGGATTTAGCTCAGTGGTTAGGGTGCTTGCTTAGCAAGTGCAAGGCCCTGAATTCAATTCCCAGCACCAAAAAAACCCCCCCAAAAACAAAAAAGAAAACCAGACTGATAGGTTACTTCATATCCATCAGGATGGGTACTATCACAGAACAGAAAATAACAAGTGTCGTTGAGGAAGTGGAGAACCTGGAACTTCTGTACTACTGCTGTTGGCATTACAATGGTATAACTGCTATGCAAAACAGTATGAAGGGTCCCCCAAAATTACACAAGGAAGTACACATCATCCAGCAATCACATTTGTGGTATACAGCCAAAAGAATTCAAAGTAGGCTCTGAAAGAGATATGTGCACACCCATGTTCATAACAGCACTATGCACAAAGACCAAGAGGTAGAAGCAACCCCAGTGCTCATAATGGATGAGTGAATAAACACAATGTGATACATACATACTAGTGATTATTGTCCAGCCATAAAAAAATTTTTTTTGAGACAGGGTCGCTATGTAGTTCAGGCTGGCCTTGAACTCATTATGTAGCCCAGGGTGACCTCTAATTCTCGCCAATCCTGCTGCCTCACCCTCCTGAGTGCTGGGATTACAGGCGAGTGCCACCATACTTGGCTGATTGGGATACATTTTTTGAAAAAGGAAATACATGTCACATGGATGAACCCTGAGTACAACATACTAAGTGAAATGAGCCAGTCACAAAAAGACAAATACACTATATGATTCCACTTACATGAGGTATCTAAAGTAAAATTCTTAAAAACAGAAAGTAGAATAGTGGGGCTGGGCATGGTGGCGCACGCCTGTAATCCCAGCACTTGGGAGGCAGAGGCAAGAGGACTGCCATGAGTTCAAGGCCAGCCTGAACTACATAGTGAGACCTTGTCTCAAAAAACCAAAAAGGGAAAAAAAAAAAAAGGTAGAATAGTGGTTATCAGGGCCTGGGCAAGGGGAAAAAGGGAGTTTATTTAAGGATTATAGAGTAGGTTTGCAAGATGAAAGTTCTGGAGATATGCTTAACAACAATATAAATATACTTAACACTATTGATCTTAAAAATGGTTAAAATAGTAGATTTTTATATTATGTATGAAAAAATACATCAGAAAACTATACGCTTTGTAGCATTTATAGTGTTAAAATAATCTCTAAGAGGATATATAAATCAAAAGATATACACTAAAATATAAAAACATTTTACACCTAGAAAACCTTATTACCTGCAACAAATCCAACTACCAGATCTTTTCCAGTAGTAGAATGTTGACCTTTGACCCAAATTGCTTTGAGGCTATTAAAAGTGTAGAAATAGACAAAATTGGAGCAGCAGAGACTGGAAATAACTGGAAACCACCCTCGATATGGTGCCAGGCTAGGGAAGAAACACAAGAAACAAAGTGAAGGTCATGGACTAAAGCTGCTAGGAATTGCCAGAGAAGTCCTAGGAAAGGCTGATCACCACTCACATAGTTTCCAGGTTTACCCCTATACTAGACACACACAGTTTACATTTTTTTCTTTCTTTTTTTTCTTTTTACACTACTGGAGATTGAACACTTTACATTCTTTTTTCTTTCCTTTTTTTTCTTTTTGAAATATTGTGGCTTTGTACCAAGCTACATCTCCAGACTTTTTTTTTTTTAATTTTGAGACACTAAATTTTAAATTCAGTGATTTAGTTCTTATGAATTCACTAAATTCCCAGGCTGGGCTCAAACTTGGGATCCTCCTGCTTTAGCCTCTCAGAGTGCTGGGATTATAGGCGTGTTCCACAATGGCTAGCCACACTTTACATGTTGAAGGATCCTTTCTAGATTAGTAATACCAAGGAAACAATACAAAGTCAATGACTTACTAATTTCTTTCCTTAATTGCCTTTAGTAACATTAGTATGCAAAGGTGGAAAAAACTTCATAATGGCTGTTAGTTAACATGGCATCATTCACTTTTTAATTTTTTTCTTTTGAACACAGGGTCTCACTATGTAGTATGGGCTTGTTTTAAACTTTTGATCTTCCTGCCTCTGCCTCCCCAGTGATGAGAACACAGGAGCATACCACCATGTTGGCCATGATTTGTATTTTATTACAGGGCAAGAACATTAAAATGTAGTAATCATGGAAAATAAATCCAAAAAATATGATGGGAGTATTTCATAAGGACAAAGGAATTGGACTGAAGGGACTCATAATGGCCATATCTGGGACAATTTGAGTACCTACGTAATTAAGTATAGTAATTTCTGAGTCCATACTAATAATAAATGAATAGAAACAGAGAGGCAGAAGGGGAAGGCTCCAGTTTACAGTAGAACCTCAGGACTAGTAAACGTGGACATAATACTGGACTTGGAAAATCATTTGCAACTACCTGGGAAATCCAGGGGGAGGGAGTTTCATGAGGAACAGGATGTTTACCTTGTCTTAAAGCATCTCCTCAGAGAATGAAGAAAAAATTATGCAGTAGCTAAATCAAATGTATGAAATCAAGGCTGGGGATTTAGCTCAGTGGTTGGAGCACTTGCCTAGCAAGTGCAAGGCCAAGTTCAACTCCCGGCACCAAAAAAAAAAAAAAAAAAGAGAGAGAAATCATAACCAACTGGGTATAGTGGCACATGCATGTAATCCCAGCACTCAGGAGGCTGAGGCAGGAGGACTGCTATGAGTTCAAGGCCAGCCTGAACTATATAGGGAGACTTGTCTCAAAAAAAAAAAAAAAGAAAAGAAAAACATAACCAATGAAAAGCAGGCAGACAATATGAACTCCGGATGTGATACCTCGAGAAAGAAATATCACTTATGCATTTTTTTTTTCTTTTAAGAGATGGCTTCTTGCTCTGTGCCCAGGGTAGGCTCAAGCAACACTCTTATCTTAGCCTCTGAAGCAGTTGGAACTATAAGTGTGCACCACTACACCAGCCACCGATGTACTCATTATTTTAAGAATTCATAAGTTTAGAAACACAAGGCAAATTTAAAATGAGAAACATTCTGTATTTTTTAAAAAGTGGTGGGCATGGTGGCTCACACCTGTAATCTCAGCACTTGGGAGGCTGAGGCAAGAGGATTACCTGAGCTGAAGGCCAGCCTGAATTACAGTGTGAGATCCTATTTTAAAAAAACAAAACAGGGGCTGGGGATTTAGCTCAGTGGTCAGAGTGTCTGCCTCGCAAGCACAAGGCCCTGAGTTTGATCCCCAGCACCAGAAAAAACAAAAACAAAAACAAAAAAACCCTGTGTGTAGGGGAATATGATAGTTACTCTTGATGATCAACTTGATTGGCTTGAGAACAGTCTAAGGGATCAGTAAAGCACACTTGTGAGTGTCTGGGTGGGTTGTGGACAATGACCTTGGAGACCATGCCTGGTCCCTGGTCTCTCTCTCTGTGGTGCTCTTCCCCTGGTTGCTCTGCTTCCTGGTTGCCATGAAATGGGCAGCTTTGCTCCATCATGCCCCTCTATCATAAGGGTTTGATACATTTAACTTATTCTCAAAAAATTTTGAAAATATTTGAGTGTGATGTGTGTGTGTGCTAAGATACGAAGGAGGGAAAGTATAGGCGCTAATGATAAAATGGTGAGAAACAAGGTTAACAACAGACAAATCTGGGCAAAGCATATACTGACGTTCTTTGTACCAACTATAGTTTTGCAACATTTTGTAAATCTGAAATTATTTCCAAATTTAAGAAAATAAGGACAGTACACAATGTGTCTCAATGCATCTGACAGGAATGATCTAAACAACTGTTATCTTGGATTTACTGTACACTACACAAAGCACTGGTTTTCTGGAAGACTCCATGGTAAAGAATCAAATGGCTAACCATAGATCTTAAGAAACTGAAAACAATTACATACTCAGAAGTCAGGCAGTTATAAATTCACAACATCATAAAGCTATGAGAACAGAGAGTGTTCAGGTGCACTGGCGGCACGGGAATTTCTTAACGAATGGCTTTGTCCAACATCATTGCGAAATGAGGTAGTACTCACAGGCCTTCTTCTTTAATGATCTCCAGTAGCACCATGTGTGTAGTTTTGGACTTTCTTTTCTCATCAACTACAAGACCAAAAAGTACATGTTTCCACTTAGGGAATTATTATTTCCAGTATCAGCAAATTTCACTGAAATGCCATTTGCCTCACCTACATGATCTCTCATCCTATTCTTTTAGCTCATGAGATTGCCTCAGATTTTCTTGTTCTAAATTCCCCAACTAGGGGGCTGAGAATTTAGCTCAGCAGTTAAGAGTGCTTGCCTTGCAGGCATAAAGCCCCCAGTTCGATCCACAGCTCTCCCCGCAAAAAAAAAAAAAAAAAAAAAATCCCAACTATAGATTCCTTGGATTTCAACTGGTTTTCATTGTTATGGTTTGTGTCTAGATGTCCCCCTAAAGCCTCACGTGGTAAGAAGTAGCTGGATCTAGAGTGTGTGATTACTAAATTAGTCGACTGACTAGTTTGGCATGGTTCTGCTGGGATCAGGGATGTGATGCTAGGATTAATGGTATTAGGATTAAGAGTGGGAGAATTGCCCACCCTAAAGCTAGCTAGCCTGGATAAAACATAAAATACAGGAAGAAGCTGGTTAGCCCCTTTGCTTGCGTCCCTTGCTTACCTTGCTGACTTGCCTGTCTGCCAGGCCATCCTGCCTCGGACCCAGCTGACTGTGAACTGAAACCTCTACAAACTGTGAGCCAAATAAACCTTTCTTCCCCTAACCTTGCGTGTCTGGTATTTTGTCTCAGCAATGAGAGAAAAGTAACTAAGACATTCATAAAGCGATTTTTTTTTTTTTTTTTTTTTTTTTTTTTTGGTGCTGGGGATCAAACTTGGGGCCTTGCACTTGCTATGCAAGGACTCTAACCACTGAGCTAAATCCCCAACCCGTCATAAAACATTTTAAACTCTTAATTTCCAAAGTAAAGAAATTTATTTCCTGTATTTTATAAAGCTCCTGCCTTTTAAAGTAATATATATTTATACTTTTATCCTAACACTCTACAAAAATAGAAAATAAATTACTTTCTTCTACAAAAGAGGCTACAAACATGGAAGTAAAGTCAGTATTAAAAATCAAATTTCAGCCTGTAATCCCAGCACTCTAGGAGATGCAGGCAGGAGGAGTCCAAGTTTGTGCCCAGCCTGGACAACTTAGTGAGATTCTGTTCCAGAACTAAAAAATAGAAAGGGGCTGGGGATGTAGCTCAGTGTGAAGGACCTGGCTTCAGTCCCCAGTATCAACAAAACAAACAAACAAACTAAAAAAAACCCTTTAAATTTCAAATTTTTGGCCTTGAGCTCTACTCCCAATCTAGGGGAGGAAAAATTCACAAGGATGAAAACTCTGCTCCTCACTGAAAACAAAACCTACCTCAACTGACTTCAAATTTGCTACCCATACTTGAAAAGTAATTTGAGAACATAAAAATATGAAAATTAACCAACTTTCTAAAAATTGGGTTGGATACCAGTGTGGCTTGTGAAAAGGCAAATTAGTAAACCCCTACTGAAGGCAGCCTAGCAAGAACTACCAAAATTTACAAATGTATCTACCTTTCAACACAGTAATTCCATGTCTGGGAATTTATCCAAGAGAATTTAGAAAAACAGAGTGGTATATGAACAAACCCATACCCTATTTGTAATAACAAAAAAGTGAAAATCACCCAAGAATGCATAGTAAGGGAAGGGGAAATAGGTTCAACACCATGAAACATTCTATGCTGCAAAACAGGATACGCTGGGGCTGGGGACTTAGCTCAGTGGTTAGAGTGCTTGCCTACTAGCAAGCATAAGGGCCTGAGTTCAATCTCTAGTACCCACTCCTCCTCAAAAAAGACAAGATATGCTGATTTGAAAAACATCTAAAACATACTATTAGGCTTAAAATGTAAGGTACCAATATTGTATAAAGCATGCTTTTTGTTTAAATAAGGGAGAAAATTAAGAATATATGTTATTTGCTGCTATTTCATAAAGAAAGTTTACAAGGCTACTCAATAAAGTAGGAAAGGCTGATCTTCACTCAGTCTCAAGGACCACTCCTGAACGACAGTGGACTCCAAACAGCGCATATTCCTCTCCCACTCACCTCCTCTCAGGCTGGGAATTGAACCCAGGGCCTCATGCATGCTAACCAACCACTCTACCACTGAGCTACACCCAACTCTCTTTTTTTTTTTTTTTTAATTTAGAGATGGGACACTTGCGCCAGGGATTTAGCTCAGTGTTTAAGAGTGCTTGCCTAGCAAGCACAAGACCCTGAGTTCGATCCCCAGCACCACCAAAAAAAAAAAAAAAGAGAGAGATGGGACGCTTGGGAAGCAGATGCAGGAGGCCAGCCTGGGCTACAACAAGAGACAATGTGTCCGAAAATAAAGAAAGGGAGATGCGTTTTGGTATGGTTTTTCAAGCTGGCCCTAAACTCTTGGCCTCAAGCAATTCTCCTTCCTCAGCCTCTCGAGTAACTGCAACTACAGGTGTGAGATACCATGAAGGGCTACACCTTCCATTCTGAAAATGTTCAAATGAAAAAGCTTTTCTAGCATTGATGACACCAGAGAAATACTACAAAGCAAATGCTGAATACCATGGAGAAGAGAGGGGGCAGGGCAGACTACAGTGAATAATCCCTGTATTGCATACTTTTTTTTTTTTGGTGCTGGGCATCAAACTCAGGGCCTTGCGCTTGCTAGGCAAGCACTCTAACTACTGAGCTAAATCCCCAGCCCCTGCCTACATTTTTATATATTTTGCTTTTTGAATCATAAAATTACTACCTATTCAAAAACTCTAACCATAAACAGTAGGCATAAGGAGTTTAACCTTTGAATTAATATTCAAAGCTAATCTTACATATCTTTTTATGCAAGTTCCAGCACCGGTTTATAATTTCAAGATGAAAAAACTGAGGGGGAGGACAAAAAAACAAGCAAGAATTACAGTGAACTGGAGTCTACAGACTAACAAAGCAAACCAGGACAACGTACTTAGACCCGCAATGGCAGCAGGGATTTAGCTCCACTAGTTTCCTGTTCTCCCTCCTTTTTGGGGGATAGGGGCATGCCGGGGATTGCAATCAGGAATTTGTGCTTGCCAAGCACTCTATCACTTGAGCTAAATCCCCAGACCCTCCCTCCTCTTTTGAGCAAATTTTCCTCTCTCACAAAGCTCTACTTTATGGAGTTGAAGATTTAGCTCAGTGATAGAGCACTTGCCTAGCAAGCACAAGGCCCTGACTTCGATCTCCAGCGCCCAAAAAAAAACCAGCCATGGCTGCTGGAAGTATAGTTCAGTCTCAAACATGTGTGAGGCCCTCGGTGCAATCTCTAGCACCACAAGAAAAAGAAAAAGTCATGGCTTATTAGAAAAAGTTGTAATGATTCGAAATTATTCATCCAAGCCCACTCAGGTTGTTTCAGACTAGAAAATGACTAAGGCTATGGCTCATGCATGGATAAGTCTTTGCCACTCTGGAAATAATGATGACCACCAGTTAAAGTCAGGCAACACTGGATAGCTAAAGAAATAGAATAGCCTTATCTTAATATAGAATTTACTAGCAAAATATGTCTGCTTCCCAACATCATATGTATAGGAATATGGTTACTACTCACCCTGAAGTCGAAGTCTAGCTGTATCCAAGGGAAAAAACACTGTCATTGCAGTCACACTTCCCTGCAAAGTTTGAAAAAGGCTTTAGCCATTACAGTAGCAAACAAAGTAAGCCACGACTTTTAAATGAATAAAGTCAGTATTCTAATGGGTTACATCAGATTTTCAGTGAACAAACACAATATTTTAATCTATCAGAATTATTATCAAAAAAAAGAATTATTATCATTCAAACATATACTGTTATGTTCTTAAACAGAAGAATTTAATTTTCCAGAACCTCTTCTCTATCTCTCTGATACCAAAAAAGAAATGTAGGAAGTCCTTGCAAATGACAAACTCAGCGATTGGCAAGCTAGGACACATACAACAGCACCCAAAGATAGCAGGCAAATAAGTGTTTAACCTTCTACAGGGCAGTTGCTACTAGCATGCTCATTCTCTGATAGCCCCAAACCACAATATTCAGTGAACAGATATGTACTTCTATTTTCTGTGCTTAGTATATTCACTATCAAGAGAAAGGGCATATAAGAACCATACTGTTCTTCAAAATAGTTTTGTTGGCTTGTGTTATCAATGAAACAGGGACACTGTATTAACTGAAAACTCCTCCCAGGTAACACAATGACACAAATTATCAACAGGGGAAAAAAAACAAATCCTGAACAACCAGCCTTTCCAATCATTAGAAATTAAAATATAAAAACCAGAAGCATTTATTTAGGGATGAAATTATCTACATGACACTTGCAGTTAAATTTATGATTTCAACCCAGATACAAGCCCCCCAGTATGTTGTCTCAGGCACAAAATCAAGCTGTAGGCTACTGATCTCATACAATATAATCACAACTGGAAAGCAGGTCAGTGCTACAGTGCAAAACTTCTGGGCCTCTTGTCTACATAAGTAGATAAACCTGCCTGACAAGTGAGAGTCCTACATTATAACATTAGTATTCTTCAAAACTCAGATTAAACGTTACCCTCCCTTCTCCATTAAGTTACAAAGTAGTTCAGCTCCTAGGTTTCCACAGAACCCGTTTATATCTCACAGCACTTGACTGCACAGAGAAACCCAACTCTTCCATACCTTTGTATACCTTTGAACATCCCAAATGTATGTTCAATTCACTCTATGCTTTTTATGTTTATTTATGTTTTATTGAGGACTCCAACATAAATGTTCTTTTCTGGTAATGACTGGATGATACTCAATGCCTTACCAAAAAAATGACCAAAAAAATGCTAGACCCCAAAGGTTTATATATCCTGTTGAATCCATGACTCTAGTTCACTTTGCAGGCAATTTCTAAGGAAAATGGGGCTGGGAAGCTAGAGAAAGCCTATTCTATTTATTAAACTGTTGGATTCGCTTCCACTGCATGGTGCTGTGTGGATACACAGTACACCGCCTGCAAAGGCAGCTCCAGGCGGCAAAGTCTGGTCTGGATGCTACCTTTCCAAACAACTGGGCCACTTCCACCCTTCTCGTCTGCCAGCTTTAAACAGCCCTGCCCTATGTATTTTGAAATTTTAAAATGAAACACCAAGATAAAGACAACAGTCACTCCTCAAGAACTGGTAAACAAAAATTCAAATCACATGCTGGGTGTGATGGTATACACCTAGAATTCCAGCACTCAGGAGGATTTAATTTGAGGCTACCTGAAATAGGTAAAGGGGCCCTGTCTCAAAATCCTAGACATGAATGAACGAAAGACAAAAAGACAAAAAGAAAGAAAGAGAGTGAGAGAGAAAAAGAGAGAGAGAGAGAAAGGGAGAAAGATTTCAACCCAGATACAAGCTCCCCAGTATATTGTCTCAGGCATAAAATCAAGCTTTAGGCTACTGATCTCATACGATAAAATCACAACTAGAAAACCAGGTCAATGCTAAGAAAGAAAGACAGAGAGGGAGAGAGAGAAGGGGATTTTATTGATGGATATCCTAAACTCCAGTACCTGTGAGTGAACATGTCACATGGTGGTATCTTGTAGTTTATTAATCCATTAACCTTAAAACAGAGATTATTTTGGATTATCTGAACGAACGCCATGTAATTAGAGAGCCCTTAAACTTCACACAGAGAGCCAGGAGTGATACAGTGTAAGGACTCAAATAGTCATTACTGGCTTTGAAGACGGTGCCAGTGGCGGCCTCCAGGTAGAAAAGGCAAGGAAGTGGATTCTCCCCTAGAGTCTCTGCAAAGGAACACAGCTCTTACGATGCACGCTTTAGCTCCAAGAGACCTGCATTAGTCTGAGCTACAGAGCTATGATGATTGCATGGTTTTTAGCCACTAAATTGGTGGTCATTTGTTACAGTACCAAGAGAAAACTAACACAACAGAATTACCACAAGTGGTGGAAACAAAAACTGGATGCAGAAGGGAACCTGGAGGTAATTTTCAGGTCAACTAGCGGGGTACTGGAGTACCATAAGAGCAGCCAGACAGTACCTGTCCCAGGTAGTACCGGTGAACATGGAGGGAAATACCTAAGGTAACCACAAACACCCAGAAAGCTAATAATCACTGTCACGCTGAGCCAGAAGCCCAGTCCACCTTCTTATCACAATCCCTGGAGGCCAGCAGAGCAGACAAGCAGAGGCCAGGGAAGGTTATGGAGGAGGGGAATTAAAAGCTTACAGTTGCACCCCATGAAAGGAAGTGGACACACAGAGGTAGATGTGCTCTATGCTTTGTTAGGAAACCTAAATTTAACGTGAGGGTTAAAAATTTACAACTGGCATGTGGGCTTCTAGTTCCAGTAATAGATGGCCTAGACAATCTGCTGCAAAATACCTAGAAATGCTGACTGTAATGTAGCAAACACCCTTTAAGCACCCAGCTGAATGCACAAGAAAGTCAGGGAAACCCTGGGGGCCAGCAGGAGAGGGAAAATACACAGGGTTAGGCAGGCTGTGCTACTTTGAGTGGCTAAAGAGTTGGCAGGGGCGAGAAGGTGTTTTGAGACAGGGTGTCTATGTAGCTCAGGCTGGCCTCAGATGCTCTAGTGCTGGGATGACAGGCCTGTGCCACCACACTTGGTGTCTAGGGATTTTTTTTGCTAGTCTGTCATCAAGGGGCTTTTTCGTTTAACTGGGTGGAATTCACCCAATAAAAAAATCAACCACTTAAAATTATATCATTCAAAATAAAATAAAATAAAATAAAATTATACCATCCAGTGACATGTAGTATATTTGCAATGTTGTTGTGCAACTACGACCTTTCAAGTTCTAAAATATTTTCTTCACCCCAAAAAGAAAACCCCCTACCCATTAAACAGGCATTCCCCATTTCCCCCTTCGGCCCCTGGTAGCCAAGAATAAGCTGTCTGTATAAATACATCTTTTCTGTTTTGTTTTGTTTTTTTTTTATTTTGGTGCTGAGGATCAAACTCAGGGCCTTGCCTAACAAGTACTCTTACTGAGCTAAATTCCCAGCCCCATTTCTGGATATTTCATATAAAGAAAACCAGGTCACTGGTGACATTTTATAACTGATTTTTTTTAATTTACCATAACATTCCCAAATTCATCTTCCTTGTAGCATGTACCAATTCTTCATTCTCTTTTATAGCTTGTGTAATACTCTATTGTGTGTATATACTACATTATGTTCATCCACTCAAAATGTTTTGGAATGAGAAAGAGGAGGTGGCTGTACAACACTGTGAATCTACTAAACACCTCTGAGCTACACTCACTCTCCCCTCCCTTTCCTTTCTTTTGATTTCTTCAGACAAAGTCTTGCTATGTAGCCCAGGCTAAATGTGAACTTGTGAGGATCCTCCTGCCTCAGCCTCCCAAGTGCCAGGAGTCACCATGACCGTATTGAACAGCACATTTTATTTTTTTTATTTTTTTTTTGAGACAGGGTCTCTTTGTGTAGTTTAGGCTGGCCTTGAACTTGCTGTGTAGCCCAGACTGGCCTCAAACTCATGGCGATCCTCCTGCCTCAGCCTCCTGAGTGCTGAGATTACAGGCATGCTGAGATTACAGGCATGCACCACCACACCCAGAACCAGTACACCACCACACCCAGAAACAGTACACACTGACTGATTTATTGTATGAATTACACCTCAATTTAAAACAAAAACATTTATTCCTCACAACAACCTGATGAAGTAGCTCCTATTATTCGCTCCCTTTGACAGACAAGGAAGCAAATACCAAGAGGCTCAGGAATTTTCTTAACAACATATAGTCTGTAAGTGGCTGAATCAAAATTTGAATACAGGCAGCTGGCTTCAGAGTTCACCCTTTGTTACTGTAATGAAACGTTCTAAAAATTACTAAAAAGAAGTACTAGCATAAAACCAACTTTTATGTATCAAAATGTTTTTGTGGACTAGTCTGAAAACACAGTCTACAGCCCAGTAGGCTGTATGAACTTGGATGAATGTATGAAAGTAAGCCCCTGCAGATAAACTCAATTACCTGTAAGAATATGGATTCCAAATACTAAAGATAAACTTGGAAAGAAGGTCTTTTGTACATCAGCATTTGCTATATTTGTCTCCTAGCCAAGCAAACACAAAGGTGACTTTACAAGCAGCTGTTACCTGAAGCAAAATATTTATTATATATGTGAGTCTTATGCCAAGCTTAATAAGCACATCATTTTTCAGAATTTGAATTTAATTCCTCTTAACATAATGTTTTTTTCCTGAGGACTGTTTGTTCACTGGTACAAAATTAGAAGGCACAAAATATCAGGACGACGACCACAATGTACAATAATACTGCTGTGCCAGATAGGCATAAAATAAATCTATTAAGTCCCACAGAATTCTAACCATTTGCGTAGGAGTTCTATTGCTGACAATAATTACAATTTAAAAGAAACTATTTCCAGAGAAACACTCTTCTTTGTATTTTACCAAAAACATTCTGTTCCCTCCTCCCCAGCCCTCCCAGTTAGTCACTGTGCACTGGGAGAACAAGTTCAGTCCTGCGCTGCCCTGGCACCTGGAGCGGTGGGGTCCCTTCAGCTGGGGAATGAAGCAGGAGTGGCAGGCGCAGGGTCTCCTCATTGTACTGTTCATCGTTCTGCCTCAGTTCTCAACATTTTTTCAATCAGCACACATAGACCTTTAACTTCACTCTTCTCTTACACACATAAAGGGTATACAATATAAACAGACACACCTATGATCTGGAAAAATCAAGTGAATTCTTCCCAGTGCCTATTTGGGGAGGGGGAGAGAATTAAAAGTAGCTTCCATTTCCCGTGTTATACAGTGCTCACTTGCACTCTCTCTCTCTTTTGTTTTTGCTGGTGCTAAGGATTAAACCCAGGGCCTCACACACGCCAGGCAAGCACTGTACCTGTGGGGATGTGTGAGCCACATCCCCAACTCTATATAATTGTTTTAATAACAAATACTTTATTAGTTTTTAGTTTTTTTTGTTTTGTTTTGTTTTTTGGTGCTGGGGATCGAACTCAGGGCCTTATGGTTTTTAGACAGGCGCTTTACCTCTTGAGGTAAATCCCCAACTCCTAGTTTTTAGTTTTGAAATGGGAAAAGAGCAAATATTTTTTGAAAAGACATTAGAATGCAAGAGAGTAACACATCCTCACGATTCTCAAAGCACAGTCAGGAGTCCCTCCAGCACCCCTGCAGCCTTTCCAGGAGTCTACACAGTATGAAAACTCTTTTCATAACCATTATGAGCTAATAGACACTGTTTGTCATCTTTATTCGCATTCTCTCACAGTGTGAAGTGAAAATTTCCAGAGGTTACATAAATGTGTTACCAGAGCAGACTGAATGTAGAAGCAGATAAAAGGATCCAGCTACCGTCTATTTGCACAACTATAAAATGCTGCCATTTTTCTATTTGAGGGGAAATACAGTTTTAAAATATATTATGTATGTTAATATGTAATGGATTTAATATTTTAATAACTATCTCATGATTTCCATTTTAATTCCTAATACAATATTGTTATAATCACATGAACAAAAGCTCTTTCAAATGTACAATAATTTTTTAGCATACAAAGGAGTCTTCTGACCAAACAGTCTGAAAACATGCCATTAAACATGAAAAATACTATATTACTACCAAACCTTTATCATCTTTTAGCAATCACCTTTTTTTCCAAGTACTGGGGACTGACCCAGGGCCTTGGGCACAGTAGGCAAGCACTCTGCCAATGAATTACATCCCAGCAGCATCACCTCTCATACAGTCAGAACTCCCTTACTCCACTGCTCTGAAATTCATTGTATTTGGGGCGCAACACATTCGGATGTGAACACTTTGTCCCAGTACTTGTGCTTGGTACTCAACGAGGAAGCTAGAATTTACTGGTGTCAATAGCCTCGTAACTCACTACCCTCTCCAGATAAAATAACTCGTTGGGTATTCATTCTTTCTGGTGCCTCCCTTTTTCTTTTTTTTTTTTTTTTTGAGACAGGTCTCGCTATATAGCTCAATCTGTCCTTGAACTTACTAGGTGGTCCAGGCTGCCAGGCTGGTCTCAAACTTGCAGCAATCCTCCTGCCTCAGCCTCCAGACTGCTAGATTACAGGCATGCACCACCAAGCCTGGGCTTTTTCTCTTATACTTATTAAATAACGTTTTTAGATTGTGACTGAAAACTCCATTTTCTGATTCCATACAGGACTGCTGCTGCTGTCCATTTTTCTCATTCCCAGTGCTGTATTTCTCTGTGAGTTCAGTTTGGACTGAGCTGCTCATTTCCCTGAAAATTTCATTCTGGATATTCTGTTGGACCTCATGAAGATGAATATTTCTGGGTATTTCCAGGAAAACTGTGCTGATTTCTACTAGATACTTTGGGGCCCCACCCACCTGGAACACTCTAAATTAAATCATTTGCTTTATTAATTATTCTAGTCTTTTTTTTTTTGGTGCTGGGGATTGAACTCAGTTCCTTGTGCTTGCAAGGCAAGCACTCTAACCACTGAGCTAAATCCCCAGCTCCACTGCTTTATTAATTAAATCTAATTTATTTGGTTTTTCAAATCATTCATGTAGTGAGAATCGGAGCTGCAATCTGAATGAGGATTTGGGATTTCAAAATCTCATTAGTGATTTCCCCTCTTCAACTCAGTAACACAGTTGGAAAAGCTGATTTTCTTGGGGGAAGAGCAAGATTATTTCCCATTTACTTTTACAGCATATTCCACTGTGATTCCAAATTTATTAAGTCCAGGGCAGAAAACTGCTGTAACTGCCTCTGGATTCTGTCCACATTCATTCTCTAGTCTCAGCACTTCGCATTTTCGTGTGTGTGTGTGTGTGTGTGTGTGTGTGTGTATGCATGCGCATGTGTGTGTATGTGCGTGGTACTAGGGATTAAACTTTCAGCGCTCTACTACTGAGTTACATCCCTAGCCCTTTTTTTTTCCTTTTTGGTTTTTTGAGATGGGCTCTTGCTATGTACTACAGGCTAGCTCTGACCTCATTATGTAGCCCAGGCTGGCCTTGAACTTGCAGCAATCCTCCTGCCTCTGCCTCCCGAGTGCTGGGATTACAGGTGTGCACCACTACACCTGGTTTTTTGAGACAGGGTTTTCTTGAATTGCCCAGGCTGGGCTCAAACATGCAATCCTCTTGCCTTAGTCTCCGGAGTAGCTGGGATTACAAGCATATGCCACCAGAGCTAGTGTGGATTCTCTACATACTTGTCGCTTTATTAATGCCTTTAAGGTGCTGCTTTTCAAATAGTTCATATAGGTTTTTTAAAAATAATTATGATAAAGGGAAATTCTCAGGAGAAAGTTTCATTAGCTCCTCAGAAAGAGAAATTCTTTCTTTATTCTTTTTGGACAGGGTCTCATTATGTAGTTCAGGCTGGCCTTAAACTCACCATGTAGCCCAAGCTGGCCTGGAACTCAGAGCAATCCTCCTGCCTCAGCCTCTCAAGTGCTGGGATTACAGGCATGTTTTTCCATGCCTGGCTAGGAATCTCATTTTAAATAATGGACTTAGTCTTATCAAATAAATATCTTAAAATCTTTGTGAATTTATTTCTTTGCTTATCCTATTCTGTTATCTCATGGTAAAATTTTATAAGGACAGGTTGGTAGTAAATTCACATCCTGAATCCATTACCCCATAGCACCTAACACCACTTCTTCCAGGTTCCCCAAATATTTAACAAGTTAGCTCAAAAACATTCCTAGCCACAGTGATAGGACAAGCCCATGCCCTTGGAAGTCTGAGGCAGAAAGATTACGCATTCAAGGTCAGGCCGGAGAGGGAGACTCTATCTCAAAAAAACCCCAAAACAAGTAAAAACAAACTTAACCATATTCCACAGCCATGTGTGGTGTGGCAAATGCCTGTAATCCCAGCACTCAGAAGGCTGAGGCAGAAGAATTGCAGCGAGTCTGAGGCCAGCCTGAGCTACATAGTGGGTTCAAGGTCAGCTAGAACTACACAGGGAGACCATTCTCTAAATAAATAAATAAATAAAACCATATTCTTAATTTCCCTGCCCTCAAAAATATTCTACAAAAATTTAAAAGTAAAATAATACTAAACAAAAACAAATCAAAACAAACATAAAATAGCTACCACTTTACTCTGGACATGAAAACTGGAAAAAATGACAAATCAGGGTGGGAAAAAGCCCAGAAATCTGAGGTTTAAGCCGTTTGTACAGGGAAAAGATGATGAAAAGATAGAGCAAAGGCCTTTCAGAAGTAACTACGTAACCTCAAGAGCTTTCAACCTGAAAAACCAGAACAAAGTATAAACACCGCTTTAACAGAATGCACCTAATGTAAAATACAAAGACCTTGAACGAGTTTTAGTGATGACTAGAAAAACAGACAAATGATACCTGTCAGAACTGTACAAGGAAAAACCAACAGGACTTGCTGATTTATTGGATACTGATTACAAGGAAGAAGGGAGAGATACAGGAATAACAATACCACTGAGAGAAATTGCAAGGTCCAAAGGGGTCCCTAGTCTCAGGAATTCACTAGTTCAGTCTCAGACACATTGAATTTGAGATGATAACGAATTACCTACTTTCTCATTTGGGTTCCAATAACATCATGTATCCAATTCTACTACACAGAAATTACCACCCTGATTGTCATTAGCTGTTAATGGTTTTTTCTTTCTTAGTAGACTATAGGTACCACAGGGGAAGGAATTTAACAATGAATGAACTAATTAACTAATAAACTAAATAGGAAACAAAAAATCTTAGGCAGTTGGCAATATAAAATAATGGCCTAAAAGACAAATCGCAGCCACAGATTAAAAAGGAGAGCAATGCCAGGCATGGTGGTGCACACCTGTAATCCCAGGACTCTGGGAGGCTGAGACAGGAGGACTGCAAATTCAAGCACAGCCTGGGAAACTTAAAGATCTTATGAAAAATAAAAAAATTTAAGAAGGATAGGGATGTAGCTCAGTGAGAAGGCCCTAAATTCAATCCCCAGTAACACACACACACACACACACACACACACACACACACACACACACATATCTCAGAAATAATTTTCAGCTTAAATTCCTATAGATTTTTGGCTCTGTTTTGTGACTGGTTCCAGTTAGCACTTGTAGTTCTTAAGAATAAACCAGCATCTACATTCCAGGCTATATATTTAAAACACAGATGCCTTATTCATTTTTCTGGGCTCATCTTTCCTGTAAAAAGACACTAAAAAATTCAAAATGTGTATTTTAATTTGACCAACATAAACTATACACAGAGTTGAATTGAAGTTCTTGATACCACAGAGCAAGAATGAAACATCGGGGGCTGGGGATTTAGCTCAGTGATTAGAGTGCTTGCCTTGCAAGCACAAGGGCCTGAGTTTGATCCCTGGCACCACAAAAAAAAAAAAAAAAAAAAAAAAAAAAAAAAAAAAAAAAAAAAAAAAAAAAAAAAAAAAAAAGAATGAAACATTGGCATTAACCTGGTCAAGATCTTGGCCTCCAAGCACGGGAATAACAGCTGGGGACACATACAAACACACAAAGGTGGATTATCATGCCTCTTCAGGACAGAACAATGACAATACATAATTAAACAAAAAGTGTTCCCAGCACCAAAAAAAAAAAACAAAAACAAAAACAAAAAGTGTAATGACGGGGCTAGAGAGCATATTCTTAGCATGTGCAAGGCCCTGGGTTCAATCCCCAGCACCAAAAGAAAAGGAAAGCCTAATGGACAACACACCTGAGTGTTTGATGGAAAGATCATGAACTTTGGGATAACATAAACCCAGGTTCAGGTCTAAGCTATAGTATATATTATATGAGAAGTAACTTCAAACCTCTGTGCCTCAATTTCCCCATTTGTAAATTTGGGACCAACCAATACTTAGGGTTAGGGTTACAGAAAGCATTCAGTATCATACCAGGAACTCTACAAATGCTGGTCACTAGACCAGACTGGCATGCTTTTCTCCCTGACATGGCCTACTCAAATTGCCCTTTTTTTGCACTTGGGCTTTGAACAAGTTCTGTGCACTTAACAAGCCCTGTCTTGAACAAGCTCTGCAAGGTCTGTATCTTATCTGGCCACTTGTACTGACTTTTCTTTTTTCTTTTGCCTTTGCACAGAGCTTTCGGTCCTGCCTATTTGAATCATGCAGCTGCTATTAAGCTTTCTTAGCCATTCTATTCCCCATATATTTTTGTGTAATATGCGACTTAAGTGTTACAGATATTAGTAATTTTTTTTAGATATTAGTAATTAAAACCGGAATAGAAGAACCCATGATGGGGGTTTAGGGATTTAGCTCAGTGGTAAAGTGTTTGCCTAGCAAGTGCAAGGCCATGAGTTCAATCCCCAATGAGAAAAAATAAATTAATTAATTAATTTTTAAAAATTGAATATTTAAATTGTTTAAAGCATTCCAGCAAAAGTTAGTGGCAAAGTGCCCCCAGTTTGGTTCTGCTATATGTACATTTAATATTTAACATTACTTACTTTCTGGTAATCTAAGAATATTCAGAGTTTAGTTGTAAACTAAAGAGATAGAAAACTGGGAAAGAAACATGGAGAAGAATACACAAAGGGAGGCAGTTAGGTATAGCAAACAGAAAAAGCAGTAGAATAAAAATACTTGCTCAATAGCCTCAGAACAACCCTATGAGGTAAGTACTATTATTTATTTTTAGTTTAGTAGTATCATTTAGCTACTGATATTTTACAGATTAGAATCTAAGTGAATTGAACTGAATCTGGAAATAGAGGTTTTTAACACTCAGCTGTGACTAAATGAATGACATTAGAGAAGACACTTAAACAATCCCATAGTTTCTTCTAGTGCGGTTGTGGGAGACCACACTAACATTTACGTAACACAAAATGTTTATCAAAGTGAAGAGTTACAACAATGCAAAGGCCCATAAATTATGGAATATTACATATTAAAATTTGACGAACAATTACATATAAAAAACTGATAAGAACTTTTTAATGACATGACATAGTAAATATTGGATGTTTTGGGCCACCAGCATTATTATTCCCTAAGGACATGCTGATTTCCTTTTGGAAAATTACCTTTTTCCACTATGTTCAGTCTTGGCAGGAGTCTTCGTTAGGCCAGGTGCCTAACCCCACTATGACAGCTGAAGAGGACCCAAAAGATTCCTTCTGCTGGATGCTTTCCTATCTGTTGTTACAAGAGCTGTAACAGGTCAAGGGTTGGGCACATGACCTTAAGTACTGCTAACATTCTCGAAAGACTTTGAATCTTGAGCAGAATGCTGTGAGGGCAGAGGAACAGGGACAGAATCTACTGGTGTCAGTGGTGGTGCCCAGCAGAGACACCCCAGTAATAGTTTCAGTAATATTTCCAGAGCCACTTGGTTCCTTTCTACTCCAAGTTGTCCTGCACTACCACTGATTCAGGGAGCTCCCAAAAGCCTTCCAACAAAACTTTTAATATAAATCATCCAAAGTCTCTTTCACCAGCGTGCAACCAGACAAACATAACTAACACACATGGAAAATGCTTTATGTTCTAAAACAAACATACCCAAAACTCAGGATATGCAACTCTGTATCATTTCAATTTTAGTGTATGTGCAGCCCAAGCTAGTACAGGATATGCAACTCTATGCCATTTATATAAACAAAAATATCTATTTGTAAATACTTATTTGTATATAAACATGGAACGGAGAAGAAGATACAACCAAATTTTGACAAACACTGTATCTGATTACCTTTAACACAAATTCCTTTGCATAGGATAGGAAGACTCCAACTTCACATCTTTTGCTTTTCTTCCACCATTTACAAAAGTCCTGCCAAACTACTGTATTAGAAGTTTGCAGAATGTGGATTTAGACAGTAGAGCCTTTGAATCTGCTTTTGTTCTGTCTGAGTCTCCTAGCTCCCTCGTATTTAATGTGCCTAGCAAACTCCTATTCCTCCTTCAAGATCTGCTCTAAACATGTCAACCTAGTAGGCCTCCCATCAGTTTCACAGTGTAGCTCAGTATTTCTTCCTCGGTGACCATAGGGACTTTGTCCACACCTCTGTTGACACTTCTTGAGGACAGGAATTCTTTCACTGACCTTTACATCCAGAAGGCCCTTCACAGCAAATCAACAGTTATTTGGTTTCTACTTCTAAGGAGCATGTATTGGGACTATATGGTAAAAAGTCTAGGATAAGTTCATGAGCTATAATCAGAGAATGGGGCCTAATCTGCTCTTTTTTTTTCTGCTCTTCTGAACTAAGAAAAGTTCTCGGCACTGGCTTCTTAAACATTTGTGAACGATAGGTGTCTGGGCCCTGGGTCACGGAGCAATGGTAGGAGAGGCAAAAGGACAATAGTCGGTGTTATGGTTTAGATCTAAAATGTCCCCTAAAAGTCCTCAGAGGTAGGACTTTTGAAAAGTAACTGGATTATGCGAGAGTTACAGCTGATTTACCATTAGGAGGCAGGATCTGGTTAGAGGAGGAAGGTCGCTGGGGGCGTGGCCTGGAAGTGTTTATCTCCCTCCCCAGCTTCTCCCTTCACTCTGTCTTGTCTTACCATGCCAGGAGAAGCTCTTCTCTGCCATGCTGTCCTGCTTTGGAGCCAACTACAGGTTGAAACATGAGCCAGAATAATCCTCTCCTTCCTTAAAATGCAGACGTCAGGTATTTGTCCCAGCAACAAAGGAAGGAACTAAGACAGTCAGTACTCATTCAATGATATGTAATTTTTAAATATAAATTATGAAGCCTGGTGTCCTAGCACATGCCTATAGTCTCAGCTACTCAAGAGGCTGAGGGAGAAAATCACAAATTTGAGGCCGGTCTGGGCAACCCAGGGAGGCTGTGAAGGAAGGAAGGAAAGAAGGAGAGAGAGAGAGAGAGAGAGAGAGAAAGGGAAAAAAAGAAAGATAGATTTAAATAAACAACAGGATAAAAGTCCCTTGAATATTCTGATTAATCATTAGTATTACAACTGCAAATTTCAATCATAATTCAATTATAATTTCAGTGTTTAAACTTCTCTGGGAAATTTCAACAAATAGTACTCAAAGGTAATCCAATGAGAATCAAAAGTACAATATTTTAAATCTAACTATACTTGAATTTTGAGAATTCTATACATTTGGGGCCACAGATTATATCATGTAATTAATAGTCACCAAATGGAGATAAAGCATTTTCCTGAAGCAATACAATTCTTGTTTTGAGATACTCAAGATTATCCGCAATTATCCCAGAAGGTGCCACAAAATCCTCAAAACCAGTAATTTATTTCGACTTCTAAAATATATATGTATATTGGGGTTCAGACCATAGCTGTGTAGTACAGTGAGTGCTTAACCTGTACCAAGCCCTGCATTCAATCCTCAGCACCACCAAAAAAAAAAAGAAAAAAAAAAAAAGTGTGTATATTTGCATAACACCATACTTTATGTCCAAGAATGCAGAACTGGAAGGAAATCAATAAACAAGCCTGAAATGTCAATTCAAAAGTTTGTAAATCAACATCTCAAATCAAAAGGTTGTAAATCTACAACCCTTTAGGAAGAAGCAATCACACCAGCCCCGGAGTTTATGCTAAGGTCACATAGCCAGTGGAGAGGCTGCTGGTCAGAGGTACGGTGGGGCTTCTAACTCAGGCTGCCTGGCTCAAGGGAGGCACCCAATTGGTCTAACCAAATATGCTAAATTTACTTCCCATGACCATCTCTAAACTTGGGTTGAACATTATGTTTAGGAGAGTTAATCAAGTATCAGCTTTCAAGGGCTGGGGATTTAGCTCAGTGGTTAGAGCGCTTGCATAGCAAGCACAAGGCCCTGGATTCAATCCCCCACACTAAAAAAAAAAAACCAAAACCCCAAAACATAAATATCAGCTTTCACCACAATCCTACACCAGTAAAAACAATACAGGTTTTCTTATTAACTGTAGTTACATTTTGTGGTTAATTTTTTCTTTTTGTAGCAACCAGATGAAAGTAAGATTTGTTGTACAGTTTAACCTAATACAGGGATCTGGAAAGAGTTTGAAAACTACCCTTCAGTGCGATGATTCAAAAGAACAAGAAACTAGCTGGGCATGGTGGCGCATGTCTTTTAGCCCAGCACTTGGGAGGCTGAGGCAGGAGGATCGCCAAGAGTTTTAGGCCAGTCTAAACTACACAATGCATTCAAGGCCAGTCTGGACTACATGGTGAGACCCTGTCTCAAAAAAACAGAAAGGGGGCTGGGGATTTAGCTCAGTGGTTAGAGTGCTTGCCTAGCAAGCACAAGGCCCTGAATTCGATCCCTAGCACCATACACACACACACAAAAAAACCCAACAACAAGAAAACACAAAGCAGGCTGGGTTCAATCTCTAGCATCACCAGAAAAAAAAAAAAATACACACACAAAACGACTTTTCACTTAGAATATACTAAGAACAGTACTGCTTGGAGAAAAAAACTCTTCTTACACAATATATATATTAGATAACCTAATGTAGCTTATAGAGGTTAAAAAAACCCCAGCAAATTCAGGGCAAATAATTTCAAGTGGAGCTTTAACAAGAAAAATAAGCAATACGTGAGAAAAAAATACCTTTGTAGATTAAATAGAGATAAATCTCATCTACCCACAGCCACAATACATAGTAGGACTAAGAAAACTATCGTCCATAAAAACAGCTTGTTTTTACAAATAAGTTTCATGGAAACACAGCTCCGTGCATTCATTTACACAATATCTATGGCTGCTTTCACAATGCTAGGCAGGGTCGAGCAAACTGTGACACAGATCATTCACGATGCCTAAAATATGTGCCCTTACAAAAAATGTTCACCAACCCTATTTACATTATAGCACTTACTATCTAAAATTATTTTTTGTTTAATTAATTATTTATTGTCTGACTGCCCCAGAGGAACGCATTTCATGAAGAAAGGAACTTGCTCTCCACTATATTCCTAGCATCTGTAACAGTGCATGCCACATGGAATGCACTCAATAAAGGTATTGAATGAATGGCATTTAATAAAAGAAGGAAAAGAGAGCAAGCAATTCCCATCTCCCCATCCTATCTTAGTTACTCTTAAACTATCAGCCTATCACTCCACAAAAATTAGGCCTATCGGTTGCCAACTGGATTTAACATGATAAATCCAGTTAATAAATCCAGTACTTCATTCCGTGTCCTCACCATACCTGATCTATCAGAAATATCTGATCCAGATGGCCTACTCTACACCCTTCTCCCTAAACATTTTCTTCACATGTCTTTCAGAACACCACGTTCTCAGTTTTCCTCCTACTACACTGGCTCTTCCTTAGTCTTGTTTTTGCAATCTTATTTCCCCAACCTCTTAATATTGGTCTGCTTCAAGTGTCAGTCATTGAGAGTCTTCTCTCAGTCCCCACTCACTTCCCTGCTGAATTAAACATTTAGTCTCACAACTACTCTAAGATACCTCAAACTTAACTAGTCCAAAACCAAAACCGAGCTCATCCTTTCCCCCTAACTTGCTCTTTTACAGGCTTCAACATCTCCATAAATAGGAATATCATCCTTCCTGCTGCTCAAACCAAAGTCTTGGGGTCAACCAACCTTCATTCTGGTACTTCCTTCACTCTGGCAATCCAGCACCAAATCCACCACCAAACCCTGGTACTTCTATTATTTTTTTTGGTGCTGGCGATCAAACTCAGGGCCTTGTGCTTGCAAAGCAAGCACTCTAACCACTGAGCTAAATCCCCAGCCCCTGGTGCTTCTAGCTTACAAATATATTCCAGGTTAACCAATCACTTCTCACCACCTCCACTACTAACATCCAAGTCCAGGCCATGATCACCTCTTGCCTGACGATTGTCATTTGCTCCTTTATACTCTCAACAGAGCAGCCAAGGTAATCATGTTTAAAATGTAAATTAGTAAGTTGAACAGCTAGCTCTTTCCCACTCAGAGTTAAAGGAACACACAATTTGGTCCCTTGAAACACTTTAGCACCTTTGCTCCCTCCACTGCAGACACACAGGCCTCCATGACCTTCAGAAATACGTCAATCAAGCCTCCATCTCAATGCCTTTACACTGGCCGAAAGGCTTTTCTGGGGAACCGAATGAAATCAGGCTTGCTGAATAAGTCACTTTTGTAAAATACTGTCACCTAATTCTCAAAACAACCACATGAGAGAGGTATTTCTTCCACTTTACAGATTAGGAAATTGAGTTTCACTGGTCACCTAGCTAACAAATGCTGGAGTTGAAATTCAACTCAGATTTAGTCCACACGGAACATGAGCTTTCAAGGGAAGTTTTTGGGAGCCAAAAGGAGATGATTCAGTGATGTTCCTCTCAAGTCACAGTGACTCCAACAGCTGTTCAGAACGAAAGATATGAGAAAGAGCAGTCAGAAGAAGAGAAGAACCAGAAGAGGAAAGTTACTCAAGCCAAAAATAGAAAATTTCAAGGAAAAGAGAGGGGTATCAAATGGAACCTAGAATCCACAAGTCCAAGAACCAAGCACATGCTCACAAGTGACTGCCAATCTGTGATGGCGAGCAACACTGATCTTGATTTTTTTTTTAAAAGACCTTTTCCTGCCCCATAATACTGGCCAGAGATATCCTGCTGGGTATTACAACTTGACTGTCCCAAGTGTATGAAGTAGACTGTAACTAAGCTTATGGTGAAGCTTCGCAGTTTCCACGCTTAGGTTCTCCCCCAGCCCAGTTTAGCAAAGTGCACGGGCGCAGTGTGGAGTGGAGTTGGGGGATGACTGCCTTGAAACTTCAAAAGGCAAAGAAAACGGCAATGATTTTCTTTCCGACTCCCTCTGGGCATGTGTGACCACCGCTGTCTTTGTGCAGTCTCTAGGAGACCAAAGCGGTGGCCAGGGCGCGAGGGGTGTGGGCCCGAGCCCCAAATTCTTCAGCAACTTTCTAAGGCCCATTCCTCCGGGGCCCAGTCAGGTCAGACTCCACCCACAGGGCCCTCTCAGGCCCATCCTCCAGCCGCATCCCGGGAAATGGACACGGGAAGCCCCCACACTCCGCTACGGCCCGGGAGCGAAGACCCCGCCTCACCACGGCTCCGGCCACGGCGTGGACCAGGCTTTCGTAGGACAGCACAGAGGCCATTGAGGCGGCTTCCTGCAGACTAGCCACACTTTTCTCACAGGCCGCTGCCAGCGGAGTTAGGAAGGAGCGCCGGGAAACTGGGCGTGAGCACCGCAAGCTCCACCCCCGCAGGCTCTCCCGCTTCCTCCAGAGGAACCACTTCCGGGTCGCAGGGCGCCCTCTGTAGCCTGTCAGAGCCGCCGCGGAGGCCTGGAGAAAGAGGACCTGGAAACGCCCCTGGGCGCCGATTGGTCCCCGGGCGTGCGCGGGGCGGGGTAATGCGGTGCTCTAGGGCGCCTGGATCCGTGCACGGTGCCAAGCTATCAGTTACCGCCAGTGCCAGTACTGGAGTCCAGGGTGAGACCGAAGTTCTCTGACATTCCGGGACCTGCCCAGTAGTATGTACTTAATGACTATTGCACCAAGAACCTCCAAAATTCTAATGTCATCCTTCCCCCACTTCTCTCCAGTGGACGTGCTGGTAACAACTAAAATGAGCGACTCATTGGATTGTCTCCCGTCTTCGTTTCTTTGCGACTTCAGCAAATTTCCACCATCCCCACCCCCAGCCCTAGGGGTGGAACCCAAGGATCTCCCTTGCTAGGCAAGCGCCATACCACTGAACTATACCTCCAGCTCTTTTTTCATTTTTGAGAGGGTCTTAATAAATTGACCAGGCTGGCCTAGAACTCGCCGTCGTCCTGCCTCAGCTTCCATAGCAGGGACTACAGTTGTGCGCCATCACTCCTGGCCACCTTTTCTACCCCGGAGGTCACCTTTTGGTCTACAGGAAACAGATGATTGAACAAGATTTTCCCTTCCGAAAATCCCTGGGATGTGGTGAGAGAATTTGAGCAACAGAATACCAAAATGGGGCCAGGGATTTAGCTCAGTGGTTAGAGTGCTTGCCTAGCAAGCAAAGGCCCCTGAGTTCCATCCCCAGCACCAAAAAAAGACGAAAGAAAGAAAGTGATAATCTCACTACATGAAATTTAAACATTCAACAGTTAACCTTGGTCATACTGTAAAACATTATTTCTGCGTGCTTCTCATGGACTGGGAACTCTGCTTCACCCTGGTCTCTGAGCTGAGGCTCAGTACCATTGTATTTACTTTAATACCTTTGGTGACAGGATTGGGGGACGGAGGGGTGGGAAAGGGGCTGAAAAAGAATTAGGATGTGTTATGCACAATTACCTACTCATGAGGAACACAATCATTATGTACTGCAAACATACCAACCCCCCCCCACGAAAAAGAAAAAACATATTCTACATTGGCCAGACATGGGGGTGCACGCCTGTAGATCCTAGTACTCTGAGGCAGGAGGATCGCTGAGTTCAAGGCCAACCTAAACTACCTGAAGAGACTGTCTCAAAAAACCAAAAGCCACTTGAAAAAAAAATGTACTGGATTATGCAGTATACAGAATTATAAACGTTTTTCCACCTCAGCTATCAAAAAATCTAATCGGCTAAAGGCTGAATTTTTCTATTCTGAAAACTACAAGATCATTGACACTGGCTAGGACACCGGCTAGCTAAAAGGTAAGAGTGCTTAGTGCCTCATAGGCCCTGGGTTCCATCCTCAGGACAGCCTAAAATAAAATGAAATCTAAAAATCTCTGTCATAAAATCATATTATGCAGAAAAAAGGAAAAAAACCCTAGGAGCTAGTTAGCTGTGTCAGTTATTAAAATTGATTTTTAAAATGTGTCCGTCATCATTCTGAACATTTGTTTTACATTTTAACGTTCACGATTACATTTTATTTTCCTTAAAAAGGACTCTGTGAGTTTCATACACATCAAACTCCTTGACACTACATGAATAGTGTAGTAAGAGTTTCAGGCTGGGCTGGGGATTTAGCTCAGCGGTTGAAGTGCTTGCCATACAAGCATAAGACCCTGAGTTCAATCCCCAGCACCTAAAAAAAAAAGTTTCAGGCCATTCTGTATACACCTATATACCATCAACAATTGAAGAAACCTAGCTAGTACTGGCCATTTTACTTACATTGCTTCCATACTGGCCTGTTGGTTGGGTTATTTAACCTGAAAGTATCCTCGTCCCCTGAATAAAATACATATCAGATGTCTAGACTTTCAGACTTCCCTTCTCTAATATTTAAGCCATATTTTAATGTGAAGATTTCACTGAATTCAAAAAATTGTTGTTCACTGCTAAACAATCTTATAGAAAATCGTCAAACTAAACTTCGACTAGCATAAAACAAAATGTTTCATTGAATTATTGCTGAAATTTTTAACTTGCCATGTTGACTGGCCATACCATTTACATTTGCTCTTAAAGTTTAATAGCTATATTTGTTGTTCATTTGAGGGTTTGTTGCCCCAAATTGTATGAGCACTATTAATCAAACTTTCATAAATATTGGCACAGAAATCAACGGTTTAGAATTACTATACCTGACATTTTCAGCTTTTTCTTGTCTTTATTTTGGGGCCTGTCAGGAGTGAGGTAAGCATTTCCATTGTGCTATGTCCCTTACAATTCAGACAAGGCCTCGCTGGATGTACACATTAGCATACATGGTATTATTTAACCAATCCCATTCAAATGTACATTTAGTTGTTTTCAATTTCCAAATGAACAATTGTGTAAGAATCAACCTTGCACCCAGATAGCAGAACATCATAGCCTTTAGCAAGATCTTTGAAGTCACAAGTCTGAGTGAGAATTCCAGCTAATAAACAGCTATCTATCCAACCTTTTGGCACAATGGCCCGGTTTCATGGAAGTGTTAACAGATGGGGGAGAGGATAGTTTTGGGATGATTCGAGCTCATTACATTTATCATAGACTTTATATTATTACTTGGAATATGTGTTCCTTATGTCCAGTTTACTCTACAATTGCGCTTTGGTTGCTGTCACTGCAGAAAACCCTGCTTCACAAAGATAGGATGTTGGAAATGGAAACAAGTTTTTCAGGGCTTTTGTGGCAATCTTGGGATATTCCAGCTATTTCAATATCCTCTGCTATTTCATATCCTGTTTCATCAGTTCCTCCAATTATGGTGCCAGCCAAAAGAAATATATGCCACCTCTTGAATCACAGCCTGTCCTAAAAGTTCATGGCAAATGTCCTTAGGCAGCAAGCAGGATCAACTCTTCACCAATAGTAAAGGGTTTCTTAGCTTTAACAATGCAGTCAGCCACTAAGAATGATGCTTCCTGTGCACATACATTTGAAGTGATGGCCTTAAATAATTTTTTCTTTTGAAAAACTCCAAAGGTTTGTCCTGTAATGCAGTGTGCATGGTTCCATGTGGCAAAGTAGTTTGGAAGGGTTCATGGCTCAGTGGATAGTCAGTTGTTACATACTATATACAAAGCAGCCTTGGAAAACGTGAGTGACCTGTTGCAATGAACCTGTAACTTAATTAGGATCTTTGATATTTTCTCTTAAATGCAGATTTCTTTTTTGTTGGCAATCCTAGCATTTTCTGCTATCTCATCATTGGATCTTCTCTCCTTTTCAAAGAAGCTCTCCAATGACTTTTCTACTCATCTTCGCTAGGGTTAGTTTCTGGGCTAACCCTAACCAAACCTGAGAGCCAAAGCGTCAGATTTTGACTTAGAGCCTTGCCACCAGATATAGCTATTCAACTGAAGTGCATCAACTCACTTACCACTCTATACCCTGTCACCATACACAGCTTGTCACCACTAACAGCATTTTATACAAGTCTGCAAGCAATTATGATCTCTGTGCAAACAAAACTCTGTCGTCAGTATGTATTTGCACCTGCTCCCCAGTGCTGGTATCACCACTCCAACTCCACCTCCAATCACCAGGCATCAGATTCTCCTAAGAACACACAACCCAGATCACATCAGCTATTTAGAGTAGGGGTCATACTCCTATCAAAATCTAAGGCCACTGCTGACAGGAGGTAAAGCTTTGGAGATAATGCAAGGAATGAGGACTACTGTACAGATGACACTTCACTCATCTGCACTTACCTATTGTTCAGCTGGTTCCAAGGACTGAAGACCCCTGATGTAGGCAAATTTACCTAAGTGGTTCAGTTCCCTCATCTATAAAATGGTTTTGGTTGTTTTTTTTTTTTTTTTTGTGGTGCCGGGGATTGAACTCAGGCCCTTGTGCTTACAAGGCAAGCACTCTAATCACTGAGCTAAATCCCCAGCCCGGTTTTGGTTGTTTTTTTGGAGTGCTGGGCATCAAACTCAGGGCCTTGCACTTGCTAGGCAAGCACGCTACCACTTGAGCTAAATCCCCAGCCTCTCCTCATCTATAAAACGGTAAAGTGGTAATAAAAGCACTTACTCTCATGGTACCAGAATAGAGTCAGTATTGGCAAACTGATCAGAGCAGTGGCTGGTACAGGGAAACACTGCTTTCTGATACCCTGCAGGGCTCAGTTATTTTTCCCTTACCCTACAAATCCAGCATTTCCTTGTGTGGCAGACTGCTAAGTTGGTACCTGAAGTCTTTTTTTTTTTTTTTTGCTTCCACATAACCACACAGCTATTAACTATTTTCCATCTTTCCTTGAGGCTAAACATGGCCTTAGCAAGAAAAAAAAAAAAAGTTAATTCCATGTTGGCTTTAGGATCTCAGCATGTTTTGCTGGCTTCTCCAGTTTCTTCAGGTTGTTGTATAAGAACCCACAGAAAAAAACTACTCTGTCAAGCATGGCAAAACTACTGACCTCTGCACAGCTACTGGCTTGATGTGTACACCTGTAATCCCAACTGCTTGAAAGGCTGAGACAGGAAGACCGCACATTTGAGGCCAGACTGGGCTACTGAGCAAAGGCTACAGATATATAGCTCAGTGGTGAAAGGCTTGCCTGCCATGTGTGAGCTCTAGGTTGAACACTGAGCACAAAAAACCAAAAGGCAGCGCGCCCCAATATGAGATTAGTATTCTCAGGTGTTCTTGCTCACAGACTTAGATGATCTAGAGCTTACTATGTTCAGTGAACAATTTCACGTGAATCCTAGGGATATGAAACAGAACAAATGTTTACAAAAAGGGAGAGTCAATATCCAGTTTGAAACCATATTTTATTTTTAATATAGCTAGAAATATCCAGTAACTATATTTTTAAGCAGAAAACTTTTCATTTTCCTTAATAGCGTCATTAGCACAAAAAACATTGTTTTAGAAATGATACTGAATCTTTATGAAAATGAAGACTGTATTTTGTATTTCAGGAACTTGAAAATCTAGAAGCACAGGACACATTTTCAGAAGAGCAATTTTACATTTACCCATTTATGGTGGTATTTGCGGTGTTAGAATAGTTAAGTCATTATAGGAAAGAGTCCAGGAAGAAAGTGGTCTTCTTGAGTTAAGCACAGCACACACTGAAGACTTCAAGAAGTAGAACACACATGAACGAAAAACACACCGGCAAGCTCAACTCCAAGTATACATATGGTGGGTGTTTCTTTACACATGCTCTATTAGCACATAATTTTTCCTCAGATGAATTTTTCTCCTTCGGTACAGCCAAAGGGTCAGAACCTGACTAAACATGATTTCAGAAATGTACTAATTCAGAAATGTACATTATCATTTTCTTTACTCCTGCAGGGGAAGGAAGGAGAGAGCAGATGTGGGCAGACAGGTTTGCAGTATTTAAGGAAGAGCTGAATGGGATAATGAATCTTCTCAGAGTCAACAACTCCATCACAAGTAACTGCGGCTTTCATCTCTTATAACTTACACTGCATCAAGCAGTTACTCCCTGTGTATGTATCAACTAATTCAAATCATACATTTCAGAATACAAAGATGGATACTACAGGATAAAGTGCAACTACAATATGTATTTCCTAAGCTGAAATGCCAAAATGCATTTTCTAACCAAATGCCAAAGGGCATCTCTCCTTCCGATGGTCAATATGACAAAATTTTTCTAGAATGAATGACGACATTTAAATAAGTAATTTCAAGGGCAAGTGAAGAAACTACAGCTGTTATAGATATTACCTGACATGTACTACATACTAAATTAAACCCAGCATTAAATATGCTTGCACAATTATGCCGGGAGTGGTGATAACGGGGATGACGCTGGTGAAAACAACTACCTTTACCTCAAGAAGATCGGAGGGGAAAGTACAAGCAGCAAGCAAACAGAATTGGTCATTTTCTGATGAAGAAAGATATTTTTAAACAGATATACAAAAAGAAACATACTCCTGTATTTCCCCTACGTGGAAATAATATGAAACATTTATTTGATATTTTGGATAAGAACAGAGCTAAATAACCCAACTCCACTGTGGCTTAAAAAAAGATTACCCCCTTCAGCACAGTGTAAGATTTAAATGCCACCTGTACAAGGGTATATTTTATATAAACTATTGTATAAGACTGCTGCTGCCCTACCAGTACTTCCAGTCCCTATCCAGATCACATTCAAATACTGGTGGTCCCAATAGTTATACTGAAATAAATCATCTTACAAAAAAAAGAAAGCTTTAAAAAGACAAATCAAAATGCCTTAGCAACCATATAGCCAACTCAAACTTTATCTACTTAAATGAGATTTACTTCCCACCAAAAACAACTATTTCACTCACACTAGAGCCGTATCTTCCATACTTCAGTATCTTTCTTGCCCAATAATTCAAAAGAAAAATCTAAAATGATTAGTAAAGAAAAATGTAGGGATTAATAGACCCTTTCAATTTGTTTTAAATATTTTTAAGGTTTAAAAAGTGTTTAAGGTTTGTAATTCCTAGTAGGAAAACATTATCTGCATGAACACACTAACGGCAAACCACTGGAAAAACGCTTCAGCCGCATTTGGCGCAGAGGGGCAGGGATTATCTTCAAAGCACCCCAGGTCTCCTGATGAGAAGGTCAGAGGTACACTGGTTTGTATTATTGCGACACCCATTAAGTGACCTGGTTGCTTTTCTTTCAGAAAGGGCTTTGTCAGATGAGCATTACGCTTGACCTCCGAATTTGGCCGACAATTTACTGATGAGATTCATAACCTTTGGATTACTCTGGTATTTTGACATATTGGCAGGATTCTGAGCTACATCCTGGAAGGCCACCATAACTTCTGGATCCTACAAAGGAAGAAATTTGGTTTTTTAGTATTTAAAAAGGGTCCTATTGTATTGAGTTTTGTATCCCAAAGCCAATTTCCTTAGACCTACAATTCTGTCATGGTGAAATTAACTGGGGTTTAAACAGCATGAGGTATAATTATTCATGTGCACTTCTGAAAGTCAAGCTCAATTATGTTACTTGAACTAAATAATAAAATAAAGCACACACAATACTAATAACAAAAAAGAACAACTAGTATAATTACTGTTATAGTTTGTGTCTAGATGTTCCCCCAAAGCCTATGTGGTCATAGGTGGGGCTTTTTCAGAGGTGGCTGAATCTAGAGTACATGATGCTGGGACTGAGGGTGCGCGACTACTAAATCAGTACACTGGCTGGTTTGGCACCACCCTAATCCCACCAGCCTGGATAAGATACAAGGGGCAGAAAGACGCTGCTGCAGTCCCTGTCTTGCCTTGCTGTCTTCTGCCTGCCATCAGTGCTTTCTCCTTCATGATGCCCATCCACCAGGCCACCTTGCCTTGGAGCCAGCCAATTAAGGACTGAAACTTCTACAAACTGTGAGCCAAATAAACTTTTCCTACCTTAATTTTGGGTGTCACGCATTTTGTCTTAGCAAGGAGAAAAGTAAGTAAGACAATTACCAACTATTACTATTTCCTAAAACCAATTTTTTTTTTTTTTTGTGGTGCCAGGGATCGAACTCAGGCCCTTGTGCTTACAAGGCAAGCACTCTAATCACTGAGCTAAATCCTCAGCCCCCCCTAAAACCAATTTTTAAAAACTTAATCTATTCACTCCAAAAAGAAAATGAATGTTACACCTACAAAAGTAGCTATTTGATAACTTAGCAAAATAAAAAATGGCTAAGAGAGGAACCTCTATCATAGTACAAATATGAAAGGTGTGTCTCAATGACTAAAGTCCCACTTTCTTCTTCAATCTTACCTGCATGGCTGCAAGAACTTCTGGATCACTAAGAATTTCATTGAGCCCAGGCATTCCTGCCATGCCTGCTCCCATTCCAGGCATCGCTCCAGGAAAATTACCAGGCATTCCCCCAGGAAAGCCACCTACAAGAATGAAGGAAGAACCATGTGGACATCAACCATACTAGCAAGTACGGTAGTTTTATACACCATTTTCTTCTGATTTAAAAATATGCACACACTGAAGTACAGAGCAAGGGTGCCACTAAACACAAAGTAACCTAAATGTTCTGATTATAGTTAAAAGACACAAACTGTAGCTTAAAACTAGCTTTACCTTAAAAACAAAGAGCCAACAGTCCCTCAGTTCTAAGTTATAAAATTAAAAAGCATCAACGATCTTTTATCTTTATTCCACTTTCTCGAATATTATTTTAGTTATATGTGCTTCTGAAGCGAGCACAACTTTCTCGAATATTATTCGCCATTTTCAATTTAAAGTGATAATCAGTTTTGAGTATACTGAATAAATTTGAGTATATCTACAGGCATTTCCCACCAAAGCTATCTAATATATGTCACAAAAATCTATGGATTTAAAAAAAAAAAAAAAAAACCTATGTTTTTCTGATTTCTACCCCAGAAATAGTATCTCTCAATGTAATACTGGAAATCAGCATTTCTATTTTGTTTTTTTTCCAGCACTTCTTTTTTTTTTTTTTAGCACTTCTAACATGTACTTACTCCTGGTAGAACTATTCCTTACAGACAACAATTTGCTAGCAAAAAAGATTTCCTTCTCCCAGTTATTTCCAGATCATGTTCCCACATTATTTGTTTCTATACTATCATAAACTATATATCTATTGGAAATATTTTGAAATCACAATTATGCTAATATAGCGGCACCCTAAAGGGAAAAATAGGTAACATTAATATATTCTATAAAGCAAGGCTACTAGATATAAAGCCATAACCAAAAAAAGGAAACACATGTAACACTCATCTCTACCAGGCTCAACAATAATTCAAACATGACCATAAATAATCACACATGAAGAAATCTAAATTGTTTGTTCGTTTGGCTTTTTTGAGACAAGAGTCTTACTCTGTAATTCAGGCTGGCCTTGAACTCAATATGTAGCCCAGGCTGGCCTCCAGCTCACCGTGATCCTCCTGCCTCAGCCTCTCAAGTGCAGGAATTACAGGTATGTGCCTCCATGCCCAGATTACAATTTTTTTTTTTTTTTTTTTTGGTGCCGGGGATTGAACTTGAGGCCTTGGGCTTGGAAGGCAAGCAGTCTAACCACTGAGCTAAATCTCCAGCCTCTACGAATGTTACTATTTTTACATTGGGTTTAAAAAATTTTATGCTTAGTAATTCCATATAGTGTTTTTTATATGGTATTCTCATGAATACCACCATCTAAAAGAACATAATTCAATAATGGCAATTCAGAAATACTGAGATAACATCATAACAAATTACTAATAAAGTAAAACGGAAGCTACATTTAAAAAGTACACTTCTCAAGTTGTGAAGAGAAATACATGATATTTCCACTAATATAAAATTTTTAGTAACAATAAAATTCTCCAGAGGTTAACATTCTTGTGTTCCAGGGACTTATTCTACTATATAAATCAATCTGTGTGTTAGACACACAGATACAAACACACACCTGAGCCTGCAAAATCAGAGTATATCTTAATTACTTACAGTACTAATAGTTTTACTTTTTCTTCAACTATACCTGGAAAAGAGCCATACTGAGCTCCCGACTGTCTTCTGGCTTCTTCCTCCTTTAAAATAAAAAGGAAATAAATTATATAATGGGAAGTTTGTGCCAACCTCTCACCTATCCATTCATGTTCATGAAAAAGTTATAAGAGAATTTACAGAACTGACAAATTTCAATGACAATACCAGACTAAAGAATCTTTCTTTGTGCCTTTTTTTTTTTTTGGAGACAGGGTTTCACTATGTAGCACAGACTGGCCTTGAATTTGGGGTGATCCTTCTGTCTCAGCCTCCCCAATGCTGGGATTACAGGTACATGCCACCATGCCTGGCTCAATATCTTCCCTAACAGCCATGAATTCACTGTTGTCATTTAAGGAATCATAAAAATAATTCTGGCCAAACATTCTCAAAAATCCCTCAATACTTAACAATACTCCCAAATTTTAAATTCTTGACCAGGAAAAATTTCTGACTTAAAACTTATTTTCAGTGCTAGGGATAAAATCCAGGGCCTCCAACATGCTAGGCAAGTGCTCTACTACCAAGCTACATCCCCTTCCCAAATCTGACTTTAGAGAAACATTAAATAAGAATATAAACTTTGTGAAATACAAGGTGACTGAAGAATTTAAAGACTAAAAATATCCCCGCAAATAAGATGCATTAGATTCCTTTTAAATAGTATCATCAAAGGGCAGAGGATTTGGCTCAGTGGTTAGAGTGCTTCCCTTGCAAGCACAAGGCCCTGAGTTCCATTCCCAAGTACCGAAAAAAAAAAAAAAAAAAAAAAAAGAGAGAGAGAGAGAGGGAAAGTATCATCAGCCTATAGAACTAAATTCACTATTAAAGAACCTAGAAATTAAAATAGTACCCTAAAACTCTGTGCTACTTTAGTGCCCTTTCACGGTTTAGCTATAGAAACTTTACCCGCTGGTGGGCTGGACAGAGTGCCTGCTTAAAAAACACAAGGGCCAGGGTCCAAGCCCCAGCACCACAAATTATAAAAAGAAACAAACAAACTTTACCCTCTGGGCTCTCTCATGCTCTTCTCGAGCCTTCTTAACCCTTTCTATTCTTTCTTTGATCTCTCGCTCCTCACGTTTTCGCTCGTACTTTCTCCGATGTTCGGCAATTTTCTGGGCCTAGGAAAAAAGAACCACAGAAAGTTAAGTCACTCCAAATGTTAGGAAAAGTCACACAAAAGCTAAGAGTTATTTTTTTTTGTGGAGAGTTAATTCAGTATGTAGGTATATAAAAAAAAGAGACGTATTTGTATTATAGAAAAAAACCTAACATAAATCAGGCTTTAACAAGACCAATATTAAGTGCACAGGACACTGTGAAACTGAGAAAAGAGACAAGGATGTACAGTTAGAAACGGTATAATCTCAAACAACTGTCCTAAACTCAAGGACAACAAATAGGCTCTTAATTGCAGGACAATTCTTGCCTGGTAGTTTTCACCAGCTGCAGTGAATTACAGTGAATCAGCAGGAAAACTATCATTAGTGATGTATGCCATGGGAAGGTAGAGATCAGAAACACACACCAGGGGTTTACAGTCTACATTTTCTCATCCATAGAAGAGGGGAGGAGACCAGAAATATTTACTCTCAAAGCTAGGGACATAGCTCAGCAACAGAGACCTTGTCTAGCATTCAAAAGCCTGAGTTGAATCCCCAGCACAGCAAAACCCTTGAGAGTAATTTCTTAAAATCGTAATCTCTCACAAAGCTGAAGGATCTGCCATACAAACCCATTAAAATTAGTCTAAAAATTCTAAATAGAATCATAATCAACTTAGAATGTTCTAGATCAGTGGTGACAAACCTGTGGCACGCTTTTTTTTTTTTTGAGATAAGGTCTCACTATGTAGTTCACGCTGGCCTCCTATAGCTATCCTGCCTCAACTTCCCGAGTGCGGGGATTACAGGCACGTGCCATCATGCCTGACCTTGTGTTTTTAAGACAAAAGATGTTACCATAGAGTTGTAGTCACGTTTAATTGCAGTGTTGGCACTTTGCAATAAAAAAGGGGGTTTTGATTTGCAGTTTGACACTCGGTCTCTAAAAGGTTCACCATTAATGTTGCACATTTTGGATTCCATATTCTTTTGACTGTTTTGAGACAAGGTCTCTCTTCTTTTTTGTTTTTGTTGGTGCCGGGGATCAAACTCAGGGCCTTGGGCTTGCTGGGGAAGTACTCTAACCACTAAGCTAAATATCCCCAGCCCCACATTCTTCTATTTTTTTTTTTTTTTTTAAGTAAGAAAATTTGCGTTTTATTCTTTCTCTCTCTCCCCCCACATTCTTCTAAAAGGCTGAATCTTTTTAACTTTAAGAAGTCCCTGGGGCTGGGGATTCAGCTCAGTGGTTAGAGTGCTTGCTTTGCAAGCACAAGGCCCTGAGTTCGATCGCCAGCACCAAAAAAAAAAAAGAGTCCCACTGTCACATCTGAAATAATCTGTGCTGTGAAAATAAACAATTTTTATTTATGCAAGTCATTTTGAGATTATAATCTACAAGTCCCTTGTGACAAAAATAAATGAACACATAAATAAATAAGGGAAAAAAAGTTCTACTTTTTAGTAGTATGCCAATAAATGTACAAGCAATGAGAGAATTAGTAAATAACCAGTTCGGCAACTATCATAAGAACAATAAATGATTCAGATGAGAATTGTCAATAAATCCTAAAATTTTTGGTGAATGTTAGATGAGGATGAGGATATGTATAGTCTCTCTCTACAAAACAGTCAATGATTATGCATTAGTTAATAATAGAAAATACTATTTAACTTACAGTTAAACATGACAGACATCTTAACCAAGTGATAAACATCAACATCACTAGGAATGGGACAAAGAGATAAGTGCCTTCTAATGTGTGGCACACACTGTCCAACTTAAGTGTTATTTGGACCTTGGATTTTTAAGTGACATCATTGGAACTGTTGGTGAAGTTTAGGGTTTGTGGATAAACGGAAAAAAATATATATAAATATATGCTAATTTCTTAATTTTGTTGGTATATGTGATTATTGAAAATAGTGTTTTTGTTTTTAGCAAATATGAACTAAAATACTAAAGTGTAACAGAAAAAAAAAGATGGCCCTCATGCTTTGTTAAAGTGGTTGTACTGTGCACACCTATAGAACAAAAGGAGACACACGAGATGTGATCTTGGGTCATGTTTTGTAGCTTTTCTAATTCTTTTCTTGGAAACCTGCCTTTTCATTTCTGATGGTCTAGTTTTATTTCCAGTACAGTTTTGCAAACAAAGTAACAGAGCTTGCTCTAATACAGCACAAGAAACAAAAGCATAAAAAACTACTGAGATTTAAGAAGTACAAAGTTGAGTGACTAGATTATAACTTCTGAATCTTTTGTTCCCATGTATTTCAAGTAAATTATGGCTGCCAGGGCCAGAGTACTTGAATCAATGACTTTCCTTTTCTTCACATGAACATACCCTTGGCTGGACTTCTTTCAGCATTGCACTTGCATCCTCATCATAATCCAGTTTACAGGCAAGGGCAAGATCATGAGCTGCTTCTTCCCAATGGCCCAGAAGTCTGAAACAGACATAAACTCATTATAAAAGGCTTTCACACATTCACTCTAGTAGCATGGCATCTTTCTTCAAGATTAAAAAAAAAAGAAGAAGAAAAAAAAAACAAAAACAAAAACAGACTGTGCTAGATTGAGTTACATACTAATAAAATTTCATCAACAAATTCAATACTATGTTACTGGGTCACTTAACCCTATAAAAAACTTGAAGGAGTTTAAATTTCCTCTATGACAACTCTGAAGTTGCTCTCTTATTTAAAAAACAAGTTTAAAAAATAAAATATAAGCCAGGTGTTGTGGTGCATGCCTATAATTCCAGCACTTGGGAGACTAGGCCAGGTGATTACCATGAGTTCAATGTCAGTCTGGGGTACAGAGTGAATTCAAGGCCAGGCTGGAATAAATGGCAAGATACTGTCTCAAAAAATATAATAAATATTGTAATTCAGATTATTAAGATATTAAAAAAAGTATGTATAGTAACAATTCTTTTATTTTGTTTTTTGATTTTTTGAGACAGGGTTTCACTATGTAGTTCAGGCTGACCTTGAGCTCACTCTAATCCAGGCTGGCGTCGAATTCATGGCAATCTTCCTGCCTCACCCTTCCAAGTGTTGAAGCATGAGCCACCACGTCCGCTGAGCAATGATTTGCAACTCACAAAAAAGATTAACATGGTATATACTCAGGATGTTACTTTCTATGTAATCAGAAGGAAAGAAACATGAATTTGTGCTTGCATTATTAGGGCCAAAAAAAAGAATGAATCAAAAACAAGATTGGCAGGGATGTAAGAATGGGATGCAGGGTACAGTAATGGAAATGACAGTTCTCTGGGTATACTTTCTAATTCAGTCTTGCCTCTTCAAACAATAAAATTCAATGATTATTTATTCAAACAAAAATAAAATTAAATAAGAAAAGATGGAAATAAAGAAATTCTAGGGCTGGGGATTTAGCTCAGTGGTTAGAGGGCCTGCCTCGCACGCACAAGGCCCTGAGTTCAATCCCCAGCACCAAAAAAAAAAAAAAAATTCCAATTCACAAACAGAACTAAATCAGAACACCATCAGAAATAAAGGCTGTGCTACAAGGACAACAAACAGAAATGAATTCAAGTGGCAAAAGGTTTTTTTTTTGGGGGGTGCTGGGGATCGAACTCAGGGCCTTGTGCTTGCAAGCCAAGCACTCTAACCACTGAGCTAAATCCCTAGCCCTGTTATTTTAGTATATTCTAAGGATGAGCACTACCCCCCAAAAAATCTTCAAATCTTCAAACTTCGGAGGACTTCCAATTTTTATAGCTACAAAAAAATCCATTCATATTACAGGGTTATGCAAATAAATATATTAGGGTCAAAGATTCTGCATATATGAGAAAAGTGTGAAAAATACAAAATAAATGATAAAAAGGAAAACATTTAATGTTAACTTTAATTGAAAATACCGACATAAGTTCAAATCCATGAGTTTTTTGCATTAAAATTACAATTTAAAAGAAGTTTTTGCCTAGCACTGTTCATTGGGATGACAGTAATGACATACTGTGAATCACCCTGCTCCCCAAATCTTGGTTTTCACTAAAACATATGATGGCTTCTTGGAAAAATGGTTTATTAATTCTGCAACAGGCGAAGTTCAAGAGGAACCCAGGCTATTTCAAAAAACACAGATGAAGACTAGTGGGAATTCAAAGTACTCAACTAAAACATGTGAGCTTTTCCTATCCCACATAGCATTAATAAATTTCATTTCAACTTTTTACCTTTCTCTTTGACATGTCTTTACAAAAAAATCACTAGTTATTTGAATCCCCTAACACAGTTGTCCCCAAAAACATCTATCTTCATTGACATCCACACCCAAGCTGGAGAGCTTTTCAATTCATGTAAGACATTAACTTTATTTCCAAAACACAAATATTCATTTGCTTAACACTAAAATGTGCCAGTAGGAATGATTATTAAGAGCTGAGGATATAATACAGCTCACTGCTTCACAGGTTCAATCTCCAGTACTGCAAAACGAAACAAAAAACATAACACAGCCAGGAGTGGTGGTGCATGCCTATAATGCCAGTACTCTAGGAGGCTAAGACAAAGGATCAAGTTTGAGTCCCCAGGGCTGGGGATTTAGCTCAGCGGTTAGAGTGCTTGCTTAGCAAGCACAAGGCCCTGCATTCGATCCCCAGCACACACACACAAAAAAAGTCCCCAGGGGCAAATCTGAGAGACCTTTTCTCAAAATAAAAAGGGCCTGGGGATATGGGGATATAGTGCAGCATGAAGGCCCTGGGTTCAATCTTTGTACCCAAATAAATATAAATATATTTAAAGAGTTCTAAAAATAATTAAGTGGCACTAATTTACCTGTGTGCCTTCCCTCGCCACTTGTAAGGCTGGGCTGAATCAGGGTTTATTTCAATGGCTCTGTCACAATCTCGAATTGCAGCATTTGGCTTCTGCAATTTGATGAAGACACTAAAAAAAAAAAAAAACCTGATATTAAAAAAATATTCATTTCAAAAAAAAAAAAAAAACAACTCATTTAATCAATTGAGCAGAAATGATTCACCAGGGGTGCTTTTTTATTCAGCATTCTCACCTGGCTCTCTTGGCATACAGAATGGCCAAGCGAGGATTCAGCTTGATAGCATCTGTGAACAAGTCAATGGCTTTCTGTAGTTCACCTAAAGTGAAATAAAAGTTACTGAGAAATATATAGGGGATAAAAATTTTAATATTTTGATCTCTAATCCAGTTAAGTCATTTACATTCTTCTTTAAATCCAATAAAAGAGGAATAGCACCAGGAGTTAGGACACAACTCAGTGGTAGAGTACTTGCAAGTATATGGGAGACCCTTGGCTGGATCCTCAGAATCAAATTCCTAACCCATCTCCAAATTTAATTCCTCATCTCTATCTGCTCAACCAAATAAAAAGTTCCACCATATAATAATTATTTTACACTCGGCAGACAATACAATCTGTCATAACTACTCAAAGATGCAGGTGTCATGGAAAAGCAGCCACGGTTAAGTATCAAATCTGGAATTCAAACTCTGGTGCACAGTCCAATCTTTAATTCTGCAAGTACAAGGGCCTTTGCCAACTCCAGGTAGACCTGAATTTACAATCTCTGGCATAGAGTGCTGTTTCATCACTTTGGAAATACTGTAAAAACTGCACAAATTCTAAAATTAAAACAAGATCAATGGGCTGGGGATTTAGCTCAGTGGTTAAAGTGCTTGCCTTGCAAGCACAAGGTCCTGAGTTCGATTCCCAGCACCAAAAAAAAAAAAAAAAAAAAAAGATCAAATTTACACCTGAGTAAGAAGCTTAGAAAGAAATAGCTGAACAAAAACATGACTTATTAGATGGTGGCTTCATTTTCATCATTAAATATTGGTGAAACAATAAAAAAAAAAATAGAAAAAAGATAACATGCCAAGACAGGTGCAGTGGTGCACTCCTGTCATCCCAGCACTCGGGAGGCTGAGGCAGGAGTGCCACAAGTTCGAGACTAGCCTGGAATACATAACGAGTTTAAGATCAGCCTAGACTATATAATGAGATGCTGTCTCAAAAAACTAAAAAAACAAAAACAATCAAAACAAAAAGACAATATCCCAAAATGAGTAACAAATAAATGAGGTGACAACACAGCAAAGATCCTGTGCAAGTCACAACTTTTTTAAACCCCCAGGTTTTCCACCTATAAATTAGTATGAGGTTTTAATGAAATAATCTACGCAAAAACATTAAACTCCCAGACATGCGGAGCATTAAATAAATGTTGAATAAATAGTAATCTTAGGTGGCAGGGAAATTAAAGTTATCATAGAAAAGATTGGTTAGAAAGAGTATTGGCTGGGTTGAGGATTTAGCGCTCAGTGATAGAGTGCTTGCCTATCAAGTGCAAGGCCCTAAATTCAACCCCCAGCACCATCACTCCCCACAAAAAAAACAGAAGAAGAAATATGGAGTATGACTAGCAGGCCGACATGCTGTAATAAAGACCTTCAAAATGTATATACAAAAGGGCACAGATTACGAGAAAGTAATATAAAAAGCAGTTCTTAGTATGAATAATCTAGGTAAACAGGTATTTCAGATAGGCAAACTATTAATGCAATGGCAATAAAAACAGTATACGCATGTGACAAAGACCTAAATTAAGGAGGCAGCAGGGTAAGTGAATGTGTTTGCCTCAGCACGCAAAAAAATAGACAGCAATGCTGAACTTGTCCTAAAATAAACTTCAGGCATCTTCTAAATCTATTATGCATGAAGACCAAATGCAAAGCATCCTTGTGATGGCATCTACTGAACTGCAACTCAGGGACACTCGAGTCAGACCACTATGTAAAGGTTTGCCTTAAATAATACTGGTAGTAGTAACAGGATCTCAGCTTATAATGACTTACAAATTAAAAATGAATAAATACTATACATTATATTATCAGCTCTCTCGTTCTAACAACAATTTTTTGAAGAAGACCCGACATATAAGAAGTAAAAAGTGGGGGTTGGGGATTTAGCTCAGTGGTTAGAGTGCTCGCCTAGCAAGCACAAGGCCCCAAGTTCGATCCCCGGCACCCAAAAAAAAAAAAAGTAGTAGTAGTAAAAAGTGTTGTCTAGAAAAGGCATTTGTCAAGTGTGTTACTATGTAAAATTTACAGGTCATCACTCATTTTTGGCAAGTCTTTCATCTTCTAACACCTTTTAGGTGCTGTTCACATCAGAGACACCCTCAGGAGAGCAGAGGGTGAGGGTCATATCAGGATCTTTCCAAGTTCCACACAAAGGTTACTGAAGCTCAGTGATTTCAGCCTCTTTATCAATGAGAAAGAGGTGGTGGGATAATAGGGCACTATCTGCTGCAGTATACTACAATAATAAATATAAGTTCCCACTATTTAACAATCACTGCAATAGAAAACATACGCACTATACAGACATGTAGCAAGGAGAAAAAAATTACCATCATTTAGAGCATCAATGGCAGCCCCTTTCTTTTCATTAGCTTGATCCATCATCTCCTCAGTTATCTGACAGGAAACAGAGAGTTATCTTAGAAGTAGCAGAGAAATGGAGAAAAAAGAATCAAGATATGTACAGGCACAGATTCCCTATGATGAATATGACCATTATGTATGTCAAAACTGTACCCATAAATTTTTTTTAAAAAGGGGCTGGGGATTTAGCTCTGTAGTAGAGCACTTGCCTAGGAAGCACAAGGCCAAGTTCAATCCTCAGCACCCAAAAAAATAAAATAAAAAGTAGCAGAGAAAACAAGAGGAGGCAGCAATCTGGACTTTCTCGGGGGTAGGTAGTTATAACTCACATTTTCATTTATTGTTCATGTGTCTCCGGAAAGCAAAGAGGATAATTACAATAACTCATGAGAATTTAACAAATTTTACTCTTCCCTCTGCCTTCCATGACCTCTGCTTTGCTTTATTTCCATCAAAGTCATGTTGTTCTGTTGTAGTTTGTAGTTTACCACCTCCCTCATAGCTGTCCATAAATCCCAAACCCCATCTCCTCCCAAAGATGCAAACTAATTCCTTTTAAGGTGAATCTTCAGAAGAGAAAGGTCTCATTCCTTTATTCCCATAAGAATCAACTGATTACCTATACTAGACAAAACAAATAGAAGATGTTGATAGCACAGGAATTAGTTCAAGAAAAACTTATGGCAAGCATCCTGTCTGAAACAGTTAAAGTTCAGAAGCCATTCCTTTAATCATATACACTTTATCATCATCACTGTATAAAATAGTTAAGTGGCAAGGCTGGACAATTCATTAAGAGAATGAGTAGATAGGTCTAAGAATTGGAAGTAAAGAAGCAATCTAGAAAATCCAATGGAACTGTCAAGTTACTATATCTAGTAAGATAATTCAATAAAGTTGCAAGGTGCAAAAGCAATATATAGAGGACAAAAACCATAGTTCCTAGCTGGATGGAGCGGCACATGACTATAATACCAGCACTGAGAGAGGCTGAGGCAGGAGGATTGCAAATTCAAGCCTAAACTGGGCAACTTAGCAAGACTCTATCTCAAAAAAACAAAACCAAACAATAAAAACAGGGCTGAAGATGTAGCTTGGCACACACGGGCGTGCACACCCTCTTACATATTCCACAAAATATTAGCCACACTAGAAATCAAACATATTAAGCACTGAAAATGAGTAGAGAGCGAAAGACTTAGAAATAACCAAGACTTCAAGCAAAAGTTATCAAAATGAAAACCACAAACATTCCAATTCAATCACCAAAAGAATAGACACGGTTAGCACAAAGTGGTACGATAAATAAAGCTTTATAGTGAAAAAGGCTAACATATGTCTGTCTAATCAAAATAACAGAACAGACAGAATGGGAAGATGCAATATTTGAAAGCTAACAGAAAAAATGTTCCATACAATCCTAGAATTTAAGATGCTCAACGAATCCCAAGCAGAATAAAATTATTATAAACCTACACACATTGAAGTTGATTGAAACAGCCCCATCAAGAAACCAAGCCCCAGCCATATATGGAAACAGTATTATTTTAGCACTGCTGAGGAAAAGAATTCTTCAATAACAGTACTGCAAGTAAATTATACGTGAAAGGCAAACATAAAATGTTTAGAAGAAGAAAACAATTTATTACAGCAAAAATTACATTCTAAAGGTTAACAAAAGCATAAATACAATGTAAGCATTTAACTGCATTAAAAAGACACTGTTCAGGGACAACTAAGAAGGTGAAGACAAGCCAGGAATAGAAGATACATGTAACACAGACAGGTAACAAATTGCTAGTGTCCAAAGTAGTAAAATGAACTAGCAATCACTAAGATAAAGACAGGCAACATAGTATAAAAACTGAGGAAAAAAAAATTGAGGAAAGAACTTTACAAATCCATGTGAATAACCAGGACAATAGAATATGCTCAACCTAATTACAAATCAGTAGAATGTAAATTAAAAGCTATGAGAACATAATTATTTCATCCAAGACTGGCAAAGATGAAAGTTGATGGTATCAAGTGTAGGGAAAATCAACCAGTCTTTTAAATGCTATCAAAATTAATATTTTCTAAACCTTTTATTCCGAATCAGCCCCAAATCCGCTTTAGACATTTTTCTCTAATTCCCATCTCCCCCCCTTTTTTTTTCGCTGCTGGGGCTCAAACTCAGGGCTTTGTGCTTGCTAGGCAAGCACACCAACCACTGAGGCTAAATCCTGGGCCCTATCTCCCTGTTTTAAAAGCAGATATATGGCACATATGTTAATGTGCTATGACTCTAGACAACTACTGACCACCGTAATAACTAAAATTTTTCCAAATCTTGGCTCTCAGGGACAAACTTCCACTCTTTTAAAGGCCCTTTCTGAGGGACCATTTTGGAAAACAAAGTGGCATCAAATACCCCATTAAGAGACAATTTTACCTTTAAGTACATACTTTAGGTGGACTATACAGCTTAACAGTCAAGCTAGAGGGAAATTTAAAGAGCAGGTAAAGCTAATACAGATTTCAGATAATGCTAGAGAACATGGTTAAAAACGTGGGAACACAGGAACTTTCACAAGTTAGTTAACAAAATAAAATGCTTGGCTAAATGTCTCAAGTCAGAGAAAGATATAGTAAGTGCTTTTCCTGCAAGAGTCACATCATGAACAATTCCAACAGCAAGAAGCTTCATATGTCTTACAAGCAGCACAAAGTAAGTCCTGAACTTACCTCCACATTTTCATCTCCCATTTCTTGAGGGATATCAGTGTCTGGTTCAATTACACCTTCATTGTCAATTTCTGTCAAAATTGAGAAAATAAAAGACCTGTGTTGTACAATATAGTAGCCACTACCTACCTGAAACTATCATAAATGCCTTTTTCCTTGGTTTTGTGAGACAGGATCTTGCTGTGTAGTCCAGGCTGGCCTTTACCTAGCTAAGCTGCCTAGGTTGCTGGCCTTGAATCTGCAATCCTTCTACCTCAGCCTCCCAAGTGCTGAGATTACAGACACATGCCACCATGCCCAGTCAAAAACTAAAACGATCAACTATGGACAGTGCAACTGAGATGAGTATTTTAACTGTTATTTAAATACTAATGTGTTATAAATATTTCACTATTAAACACAACTTTATTGTTTGGTAGGACTATCACTTTACTGCCACATTATGTAAGATACTCTGGACTACAGTGGGAATGTTAGAGTGTAGGTTCTAGTGCTACACCTAAACACACTACTAAGTGTCAACAAAATGATTCAGGTCATATAAATTTTTTCTGCATAATGATGTACTATGATGTGGTTTTTAAAAATACTTAAAAAATACTTCATTCAGATAACAAAAGTTAACAATCAATTAATATTAATGAAAACTATTTAAAGACATACTACAGACACAGAATCAGGTCCCAAAGCTGATATTACAACCAAAACAGTGAGGACCAAAAAGTACTGTATAAAGCAAATTTCATGTTGAAGAACAAAACATCACATATAAAACCACTTTAACATTAATCAACTGAAGAAAGAATTAGCATCTCTCCAGAAGAATTTTCTTAATTGAGGCATGGTTAACAAACACTGCATATATTTAAGACACACAATGTAGTGCTTTTTGTTTTGCTTTTGGGTGCTAGGGACTGAACCCAGAGTCCTAGAGCCTTATCCAGCCACTAACCTACATCTCTGAGCACCCGAATAAGCTGCTGTTATGAAGGTATACACTAACATACCATCTTTTTTTCCCCTGATGAGAACAAATTTTAAGTATACCGTATGTTAAACTATAGTCACCAGGCTGTTAAATAGATTTCCAAAACATATTCAACTTGTAACTCAAAAACTGCACCCTTTCGAAAGAGCACAACAAAACAATTTTAATCCATTTTAAAAGAAATTGAGCTTGTCTAATTATGAAGTAGGTTGATTTGTGTACATAAAATGCTTTTTGATGGAGTACTGATAAAAAATTATTATTGCAGTTATGGAAATTATTAAGACTAAACGACATTTCGCAAAAAAACGAAAGCTCATCAATTAACCCTCAAACAATTGCACATGGAACGAACATAGACCTTTCTAACAAGATCAAAGATCAAGTGATTCAATTAGAAAAATTCCAAGTATTTAACTTTTAATAGGTTCTGTGACACCTATTAAGACTGCCCAATTTCAGGGTATATTTGAGTTTAATATACCCTGATTATTAATTAGGTCTAAAAAACTCACACCATGAATATAATTCTTCTAAATATGAACCAGTTTTGTCAACATGCATGCAAGTACTAAAGAATAATGTTACTTCAATCACTCATTAGAAAAATTTTAAAATATGTTTAGAACAACTTGGGTATGTGAGCCAAATCTTTCAAACACAAATCTCATGAAGTCTGGATTACTTCCAATGAATATCTAACACTTGAACTGAGAGGTACCACATGTGTGAAATACACTATAGACTCTGAAGGATTAATACGAAATAGGAGAAATACAAATCTTTGTATAATGACTATTATATGGATGGTAATATTTTAACTAATGTATTGTTCACCAGTTTAAGTAAAAAATATACTATATGAATTTACTTCATCATTTTCCTTTTAGTTTTTAAAATGTGGCTACTAGAAAACTTGAGTTTCATTTTGTAGCTCATTACTATTTTTATTAGTGCTGATAGTTAATTTCATAAAAATCAACACAGGATCATATAATTTGCTTTGGTTTTTTTTTTTTTGGTGCTAGGGATCAAACTTAGGGCCTTGCACTTGAGAGGCAAGCACTCTAACCACTGAGCTAAATCCAGGATCATATAATGTTATCACACACAAACTACTGACTCCTCACCTAGATCACTTTCCTCACTTGATGGCTCGTCTGTCTTTATGCTTTCCTCCGTCTTCTTACTATCTGTTTTTTCTTCCTAGCAAAGGGAAGGCAAACAGGGCTATTTAATAACATATCCAGCCTAATAACATATCTAATATATTCACAGTAACTTTTACAAATTTATGAGTAACTTCATGTACATTACATTTCAGTGAATGTTCTCCCATTTTGCTTTGGTAAACTAATTTTGCTTGATTTTGGGGAGGGGTGCTGGGGATTGAACTCAGGGCCTTGGGCTTGCTAGACAAGCACTCTACCGCTTGAGCTAAATCCCCAACTAATCCCCTGGTAAACTAATTTTATTTTTTTTGTTTGCATTTCTCCTTTTTAATTAATTATAGGTCTAGCCCTATATCCATACCTTTAAGATAATGCATTTTAGAACCAGAAGTTTTGGATTTTAGAAAGTGAATACTTTGACCCAGGCATGGGCACATGCCTGTAATCCCAGCACTCTCAGGAGGCTGCAGCAAGAGGATTGCTGGGATTTCAAGGCCAGCCTGAACTATATAGTGAAACCCTTTCTCAAAAAACGAACAAACAAAAAAGAGTATTCTGTAGACACAATACACTATGTAACACTCTTAATGGGCACTGCAGCCTGTAACTCTTCATAATCAAACACATTATTTCTGCAAAATAAAGTCTGAACACTCATAATTAGTAGTATAAAGACGATAAATAACATGATGCAGTGCTGTGCTTGTAATCCAGCTACTTGGGAGACTGAGGGAGAAGGATCACTAGAGCCAGGAGTTTGAAGCCAAATGGGGCAACAGAGCAAAACTGAAGCTCAAAAAAAAAAAAAAAGAGACAAACTGAACAGCCTCAGTGTCTATTCAGATAATGCATTACTGCCAAATTTACTTTTCAAGAGCTTTTCAGTTTGGGAATTGCAAGTAGGATTTGAAGGACAGTAATATACAAACAAAAATTCAAAGAATTTAGAAGTACACATGATGGAAAGCAAATTTTCTTCCCATCCTGGTAAGTAACCACTGAAGTTTCATGTACACTCCATTTGGATATTCTCTAAACAGACCTCTGCCCTTTGCCTTTTCCATCTAACAATGCTGTGCATCTTGGTCTACACCATTATCAACCCACCTGCATCTATTCATTCAACTGTATTAGTATATCAGAAATTATTTATTTAGGTTTCTTCTGTTTTTTTAAAAATTGAAATCAAAGTCCCGTATTATTATAAAATATCTGTGGAGTCTCTACCAAAAATGCAAAATGATACACATTAGCATATATTGAAAAGACCAGTTATAATTCTAAAACAGCATGTTTTATTAGAAAACATTTTTCTAGGGACTTGTGTTAATTATAACTTTGTCTCCATTCATTGATCATATGGACAATAGGGAAGGCTTCAGAAAAAATTGTGATAAATGACAATCACGATTGTCTAAAAAAACCTAACTGCTTTATAGACCTCTGTGTAAATCTTCTCATTTCACCTGTTCATAGTTGTAATTTTTGTTTTCATGTCCAAAATACACAAAAATTGCACGTTTTTTGTTTTTTGAGACAGGGTCTTGAGTAGTTCAAGGTGGCCTTGAACTCACAGCAATCCTCCTGCCTCGACCTTCTGAACACTGGGAGTACAGATGTGTGCCACCATCCTGGGACTTTAAACCTTTCAGGTATGAAAGCAGAAAATGGGAGAAATGACAAATACAGTAAGTCTTTGACTTTCGAAAGAGTTTCATTCCAAGAGAACATTTTAAGTCAGATTCATTCCGAAGTCTAACAAAGTGAGCTTTATACAGTATACCTGTGAAAGTTTGCAATGCAAACTTTCGTGAAGTCGAGGACTTACTATACTAAACAGTGTCTTTTGTTTTATTTTTGGGACAAGGTCTCACTATCTTTCCCAGTCTGGTTTCAAACTCGTAGGTTCAAATACTACTCCTGTCTTGGACCACTGGCATGTACAAACTGAAGAAAGCATTTGTAGAAGTACATTTCCCCCATCTCTAAACTTTAGCTACTGGCAACCTACACTTCATTTTACTCATCCTTCTGTTTGATATGCTGAAGTAACACCATAATTCATACTCAAAATCATTCCTCAGGCTATAGGGCAGAAAAAATTGAGTACTCACTTGGGCATCTTGTTTATTTACTTTGCAATGCATAAGCCACTGAGCTAGACAATGATGAAGACTACAGATGACACACTATCACAGCACTTAACACTTACAGGCCATGCATACAATATATGGAAAACATTTACTTTAAAATACAGTGAACATCCTACTCCAAATTCTGAGTTTCCAGTCAGCTTCCAGAGATTTGGTCTACACACAGAAATTTTACAAGGACACACAAAACTCTTAAACTGATCTTATTTCCAAGGGATACTGAGGAAACTGGGAGTGGTATCTTAATAGCAGAAGTTATAAAGCATCTCCTAACAGTATTTTATCACTAAATACACAAATAAAATTAAAACTTACCTTGATATTTTCTTCTGATTTAGCTTTATGAGTAGGAGGTGGTACTTTACCCCCCATGCTTAAGAGGAGAAAAAAAAAAAAAACTGTTTAGAAAATTAAAATTCACTAAGCAACATATTTATGCCTAAAAGATGTTTAGAAGGCTACCTTTTCAAAATGTGAAGCTTTCAATTTGAGTGTTTTGATTATGGTTAAGTTTTTAAATTCACTTAAACTTTTATTTTTAGAAAAAAAATTTTTTATTTTTAGCATACTGGTTAACGAAACCCTTTCCCTGCTTTTATAAACCTAACAATTATATAGCTTCTCTATGGCCATTCCCAGAGGAAAAATAAAAGACAAAGAAGTCAACATGTATTGACAAAATTATTCACATGAATTGTTATCTTAGATTTCAGTAGTTATGCTGGGCTTGGTGATAAACACCTGTAATTCCAGCACTCAGGGAGGCTGAGGCAGGAGAATATTAAGTTTGAGCTCAGCCTGGGTAACAAATTTAAAAAGAGTTTGAAGGAAAAAAACAATAATAAATAATTTTTTTTAAAAAAGGCCTTGGGGTAGGATGAGGGGTGGCTCACTGCAAAAGCACAACCAGCACCACCAAAAAAAAAAAAAGCCCAAAAAACAAAAAACAAAAACGCTGGGGGGTGTAACTCAATGTACAGGCCAAGGTTTCATATGATGGGAACCTGTAAGGATTCTTCTTGCATATATATGTTCACCTGCACCCCACATTACAGATTTTCACCTATCCCCTCTAAATTGCACCCATTAACATTCCCTCTTGTCCTTGCAAACCTTTCCTTCTCAAACAGACCAGAACACCACCATGAATTACATGCATATAATAAAAACAGAGAGAAGACTACAGAAAACCTATGTTATATGCTCCTTTGGTATAGGTCCTGAAGTGTAGGGGCTGTATGTCAATGGTCCAGTGTCTAAAGTCACAAATGACAACAGCAGCCACAACATAAAACCATTAATTTCTATATAAATCAAGGATTTTATGCCTTGGAAACAGAAAGGGACCTGTTCTAAAATACCCTTACATTTTAAAGCTTTCATAGCTAGAGTTGTTATATCTACACTTACATTCATTTCAGTTGGGTGGAATATGTGGGACTAGGATAAATGTAGGTTGAATTCAAATGTGTATTAGTTTCTCAAAGTCCTGTGTACTGATTTACACTTACCAGCAATGTATGATTCTAGTTGTTAAACACTTTGATCAACACTTAGCTGTTGTTCACTCTTAAAATTTTTAAGATTTTCTTTCTGATAGGTCTGTAGTGGCATCTTACTATGTTAAGACCTTTTTTCATAAATGTATCGGCCACTCTCTGGTAAAGTTCAATTCTCATCCAGCTTTCCATTAGGTTGTCTTTATTTGTAGACGTTCTTTTTATATTCTCCATGAGTCCTTTGTCAGTTTTATGTATTGCAAATACCTTCTCTGACCCTGTGGTTTGGCTTTTCACTCCTCTCAAGTCTTTTTTGGCAGCACTAAGAAAGAAATCCAGGGCCTTGCAATGGACTACATCAACAGCCCTTTTAATTCTGACATAAGGACTCCCTAAATTCCCCCGGTTGATCTTGAACTCGTGATCCTCCTGAGTAGCTGGGGTTACAGGCAATTGCAGAAGCATTCATGACAGTACCCAGCTCTCTTTAGTATCTTTTGATGAGTTTAACATAAAGCATAAATGCATCACAGCAAATGGAATGCAAGTAAACAAAAAATTGGAATCCTATAAGTATCACTTGCTCAAGAAAAACATACACACTTTTTCTGTTCTCTGTAATATAACATTACTAAAAATCTTCAACTACTCAGTACCCTGAAAAAGATCATTACACAATCCCAAACATCTTAATTTGTAATTCAGCATGTAAAATGATTTAAAGAAACACACATCTAAAAATAACCAAATTCTTTTCAATAGGAAAATCTTTTCTTGGGGGGGGGCAGTGCTAGGGATCAAACTCAGGGCCTTGGACTTGCTAGGCAACCCCTCTATCACTTGAGCTAAATCCCCAACCCCAGAAAACTCTTTTCAAAAGCCCACAGAAATCAAACACTAACTCCATGTGGTTAAATTTTAACGAAGACACACACAGGGCTTCTTAAATTAGGTTTTTCCTGTTTCAAAATGCAGCGTCAGGAATGTATTTAGGGTAACATCCAAACATAGTTTCAACAGTCTATCTTTGTGAAGTGATATTCCTGCCAAAAAATGTAGTAAGTTAAATCTAATTCTAAGAAAAGATCAGACAAACCCAAATTAGGGGGAAATTTCACAGAACAACTTGTTTGTAATATTCAGACTGTTGAAAGGATAAAGTAAATATGTGAGCAAAAAACTATTTCACAATGAAGGTAATAAGATACATGACAACTAAATGCAACATATAATTCTGAGAATGAGATAGTATTAATACATCCACATTAGTTTCCTGAGTTTGATGGCTGCATTGCAGAGACTATCTCTTGTTTACAGAAAATACTCAATGATGCTGCAGGGTGCATAATCTTGGCAGTTTACTCTCAGATAGCTCAAGAAAAAAGGGTGGTTGTAGTGAATGGTACTTGGAATTTTTCTTTGAGCCAGAATTTGTTCCAAAAACATAAATATTAAACACAAGAGGGTTTATTCATAAACCACATCTAGAGTTTCTCACATTCCAAATTCTAGTTCACTATTGGAAGTTAATACCAATGTTTCAATTAATGCTCCAAAATTAAGAATACAGTAGAGCTGGATGTGGTGGCACACACCTGTAATCCCAGCACTCAGGAGGCAGAGGCAAGAGAATCCTGCAAGTTCAAGGCCAGCCTGCACCACATAATGAGTTCAAGGCCAGTCTGAACTACATAGCAAGACGTTGTCTCAAAAAGAGAGAATATGGTAGTTTCTCGCCAGCTGTTGCCATTTGGACTTTACAAGCACAGGTTTTGAGATAGTTTTTAGGACAGGCCTGGTGCAGAGACCTTCCTCACATAAGAACACAGGACTCCATTCTTAATTCTCTTAATTTGAAATTAAAACCTTTAACCTGCTTTGTGCTATAGTTATTTATACAGCTGTCCAACAAACTGGGTGCTACATTCTGAATTCCACACTGTGGGTAGAAATCCAATCTTTTCAATTCTAAAGTATTTACTAAAACAATATGCCATCCACTGTACTGGAGAGTAGAATATAAAAATACTGCATTCGATTTTAATTATCATCAAATAAACTGGTAGAGTACACACAAGATACAAAGCAGACAAAGTTATTAAATGGGAGAAAAAATGTCAGACACTGCTTCTCCTTCAGAAGAGTAAAAACAAGCTGGGCCTGGTGGTGCATGCTTGTAACGCCAGCTACTCTGGAAGGCTAAGGCAGGAGGATTCCAAATTCAAGATCCACTGAGGCGACTTTGCAAGATGTCATCTCAAATTTTAAAAAAGGACTGGAGATTTAGCCCATCACTAGAGTGCTTGCCTAGAACACCCTAGTCCCTGCGTTTGATCCCCAGCACGGAAAAAAAAAAAGTAAAACAAAAACTTTTACCTCAAAATGTTTGTTGAAAGAACATAGTCTTTTCAGATCCCCACTGCCTACTAATTCAGATTTCTTTCCCACATTTCTCTTTCTACAATTTAAAAGGTTATTAATAAATTTTTACATCAAATAAAATTGTTAGCTAAAACTATGATAGCCATTAGCACAAATAAACTCATGAGGGAGAGAACTCCCAAAACGTTTCAACTCATGGAATCCTAGTAACTACTAGTTATTCTTCTTTTTCCCTTTTTTAGTACATATTTGCAAGTCCAGCAGTTTACAATCACTGTGAGGAATAGTTACATGTACAAATTACAGCCTTTTTTTTTCCTTCTTGTATTAGTTATTCTTGGACCCGGAAGTCATGTCCACAATCAGCCAACCTGCTACCACGTTCAACTGTTTTATGACTGATAAAAATGCAAGGAGAGTAACTGATACGAACCTAATTAAAAGCCTCAAAGTCCATAAAAATGAAAGTTTAAATTTAGATTAAAAATAAAGAGGGCTGAGGATTTAGCTCAGTGGTTAAAGTGGGGGGAGAAGGGGGGACAGAGAGAGAGAGAGAGAGAGAGAGAGAGAGGGAGAGAGAGAGACAGCAAAAGCTACTTACTATTTTAATATCACAATTTCAATTCAAAGTAAGAGCTAGGTGTGGTGGCACATGACTGTAATCCCAGCACACCAGAAGCTGAGGCAGGAGGATCACCAGAAATTCGAGGCCAGCCTGGGCTACATGGTGAGACCTTGTCTCAACCACCCCCCCGCCCCCCCACCCCACAAAACAAAGAACACAAAAAACAAAGTAAGGTCTCTACAAATGTCAATTTGCTTCACCCCATATTTAAACCCATAATTTAGAACGCTACAAGAAAAATTTAACAAAATCAGAAAGAAAACCTGGAATTACTATGAGAAATGTTAAAGTAAGATGCATGGCTATTTTGGGCAACAGTAATGCCAGATATATTTTTGCAGAACTTAAACTGAATTCTCTACAAAGGCATAGTCCAATCTCTTCAGCAGAAGTTACAAAAGTGTTCTTAGGCATGTTTAAATTTCTTCAATCCTAGCCCCAGTTGTTTTTGATTTGTTTGTTTGTTTTGTTTTTGGTGGTGCGGGGGATCGAACTCAGGCCCTTGTGCTTACAAGGCAAGCACTCTAATCACTGAGCTAAATCCCCAGCCCCCCAGATGTTTTTGAGAAAAAAGGATTTTGCAATACAAGATTCTTGTTGACTTGCAGCTACAGATTTGAACCTCAATTTCTTCCTTAGAACAAGCTTGCGGAAAGAAAATTTGGAAATCATGCCTTCATCTTCCTCCATGACAATATTACTAAAGCAACAAATCAACATTTACACTATGGTAGCAGTACCTCTTAGAGTCACAGAGTTTTGCAAAGTTGCTATTCACCCCTATGTAATGCAATTTGCATGTTACCGGTTTCTTTTTTTTTTTTTTTTTTGCCATTCTGCAAAGAAATTGAACCAGTTTCTTTTTTCAAGGTGATACTGGAGATCAAACCCACAGGTGCTCTACCACTGAGCTACACCCTCAGCCCTTTTTATTTTAACAAAGGGTCTCAATTGCCCTTACTGGCATCGAGATCCTCCTGCCTCAGCCTCCCAAGTAGTGTGAGCTACCATTCCAGTGAAGTCTCGTTCCCCAGGCTGATCTTGAACTCCTGGACTCAAGTAATCCTCCTGCCTCAACTGTCACCTGCTTTTAAATTCGCCAGTAATGACACCACCACCTCCACTCCCGTTGGGGACTGAATACTGGGCCTCGACCTGCTAAATAGTGATTTGTATTTTTTTTTTTAATTATCTCCTGGAGGGAGATTTCCCTCTTTTTTCCTTTGGTGCCCCTTCAATAAACAGCTAATATCTACTATTAAAAAAAAGCATGAAAATAAATTTTTGTATTTATTTATCCATATCCCTAAATGGACCGTACTGTTTCCCAGAAGCTGGCACAATGCCCCTTCGATTAACTCCTTGTGCGGGAAAATAAAAGATAAGTTAAAGATCAGAATACACCCTGGAAACATGCAGGTTCTTGAAAAAAATCATCTTCCTTAAAGTGTCTGTAAAGACAGCACTGCCACTAACGGAAATGTGATAAATTACTCCCAAGATAATTAGCTCGACGCGGTTAGAATCGCCAAGGTAAAGCTGATCAATTATTCTAATTACATTTTACTAAAGTGTCCTCATAATACTGTCTAAAAGGATAGTGCATAAAAACGCTCCGATGTGCCAAGACGACCTACACAGGACGCCAGAGAATTAAAGAAAAACTCCCCATGCGATAGACAAGTTTCGCATTTCTCGCCCTCTTCCAGCACCACTCCCGTCCCCAGGGCCCAGGGCCCCGCAATCGTGTGCATTTACTTCGTGCGAGATGCACGCCTGAGGGCCGCAAGTGCAGGGAGCCCAGCGCTGCCCCCCTTCCCCGCCCCCGTGCTGTCCCACGCTCGCGATCCCCCACCAACTCCTCGAAGTCGCCTCCTCTCCAGGCCAGGGAGCGGGGCCACCGAGAGGCTCCGAGCCGGATGCCCTCCGCCCCGCGCCAGCCTGGGCCCAGCTCCCCCTCTTCCCGCCCAACGGTCCCCGGGCATGGGTCTCACCTCTCCACCCACTCCCTCAGGAAGCGCATCTCCTCGGTGTGCAGGACGCTCGGATCCTGCTTACACATTTTCACGAAGGCCCGAAGCTCGCTCACTTTGCGGGGATCCATGCTCGGCTGACTTCGGGTGACTGCTAAGGAGGCTGCGGCCCGTTCCCAGGCCCGGGCGCTGGCTCGGCGTGACCGCGTAGAAGGGGGCGGTTGCCGCGAGGCCGAACAGACTAGAACCTCCCCAGCTGCTGGCTCCGCCCCCAACGGCCTCGTGACCCTGGGTCCTTCGCTTGCTCACTCCTACGCTTTCTACCTCTGCTCCTGCGCACTGCCTAGAACCTTCTAGAAGTGTGGCTGTTCGTGCTCTTGCCTGACTCTCTGTGCAAACATTCTTACACTACTGAACCAGTTGCCAGGAGGACTCAAGCCATCTATGTGGACGCTTTCAAACGGGCAGAAGACACTAGGTCCTCCAGGGGGCTATTTAGAATCAAATAGTCTGTGAATGCGGGCATTAACGGGATCGCGACTCCCTGAAGAAAAAAGAGCGAGCGCCAGTCTCGACGGGCGTGACGTCAGCATCCTGCGCCGGGCAGGAAGAAAGCCCGCCAGTGGCGCCGCCGGAAGAGGCGGGACCGCTGGCCTGGTTTCCTGGCGACGCGGCTCTGCGGGAGGCTATTTCCGGGGCTGAGTTCCTTTCTCCCTTCCTGACGCGTGAGCTGGCAGTTATGCCTTGGCTTCTCTCTACTCTCAAGCTGTTCCCCGCTGTCCCAAGCGCCCGCGGTTTCTCAGGTTAGAATTTCCCTCCACAGTGTCCCCTCAGAAGCCTGAGGCGCCCCAGGGAGATACGAGTTGGTCTCTGCGGACCCTTCTGCGGCTGGGGCCTCCGTGGACTTCATCTTTAGGCGATACTTCTGGAAAAGGGTGGGACCTGTGTTCTCTCCCCTTGAGGTATTGGGAAGCTGAAATGACTGCCGGCAGAAAACTGTGTGCCATCCCCCCAGAGGGACTGTCTTCAGAGTTACTCGGACTCAGAAGTTGTGTCAGTTGTCATCACACTTGTTTAGGTGACAGAATCACACCGTGTAGCTCATGTTTCTGTTGGGTCAACCTAAAACCCTGTTTTCATATTTTCAAAGAGTTGATTCGAAAGAGCCAACCTAAAACCCTGTTTCATATTTTCGAAGAGTTGGCAGCCAGGTTCAAAAGCTGGCTGCAGAACGCACAAGAACATGTTTAGTAACACAAATCTTTTGTGCAGTTGCTCTCAGAAGAGCTGGGAATGCCTCGGGGTTTTTTGTGCCTGAAAGTTTTGTTTGTAATGACAAGATCTTCATCTTGTCCAGGAACAAGGGAAACTATGTTTTGGCGGGTGTGATCTATTTTGAATCATTAATCTGTTGCATATGAAGTTTAAAGAGTGAAAACTGAATCATCTGCCTTGCAGGCAGATCTGCCATTGGATTATATTTCAGTTCGCCCGGGCCAATATGTGAACCAGAGCATACGGTATTTGACATGAAAGCTGTGTCTTGGACATTTGTTTACGATGATGTACTTGGATTCACTGAAAGTGAAATGAAATACTAATTGCATCTACTTACTCCGTTCTATAAAAAATAAATAACTCTCCAGTGCACAGAACTTACTCTTCAGCTCTGAAGCCCAAGGCCCTGAGTTCAATCCCCTGCATCCCCCAAAATAGTAGTTAACTAATTAAATAAGCATTGTGCACCAAATATGAACATAAATATAGTTTCTGTCTTCATGGGAGTTAGATAAAAAGGCCAGTAATTGGGCTTGGGGATTTAGCTCAGAGGTAGAGCACTTGCCTGGCAAGCACAAGGCCCAGCTCCCCAAAAAAAAAAAAAAAAAAAAAAGACCAGTAATTGCAATATGTTAATAAAGATCTGGTGGTATGGAAAAGAGAGAAGTGATAGATATTTTTTGGAATAGAAAGAGGTAGAAAAGAAATGTAGGCCTCTCCTTAAAGATTAGGAATAATTCGAACTGGGATTTGAAAAGCTGACTAGAAGGAGCCATTGTGGTACAGGGAACATGTTGAGAGGCACAGAACTCTCAAACTGTGTTCTGTACTAAGCATTGCAATCATTTGATGTAACTGGAGAAGCTTTTTTGAAATACGTTCCTGGCCACATGACAGGGAGATGTATTTGGCAGTAATTTGCAGAATAAACTTGACTGTGCAGCTCCTTTTCTGTGGTGAATCTTGAACTGGTAACCGTGGAACACATTTTGGGAACAGTTGGGCTGTGTGTGAAGAGGTGATCCAAAATCAGATTAGAGGGAAAACCTAGTGGTTGACTCATGGAGGACCTTCTAGATCATCTTAAAAAGACAATGAACTTTTTCTTCAAAGCAATGGGAAATCTTTGAAGGATTTTAAACTGTTGTGTAAGATGATTAAATTTGAATTTTTAGTTCTCTGTTAAGAATGGAGAAATAGGGGCTGGGGATTTAGCTCAGTGATTAGAGTGCTTGCCTAGCAAGCGCAAGGCCCTGAGTTCTATCCCCAGCACAAAAAAAAAAAAAAAAAAGAGAATGGAGAAGTGGACTAGACAGTTACAGAAGTAGTATTTAGTAAAATACCTTAAGCTTTTATGATTTTATTTTCTGAAAACAAATTTTACATGTTGCTTGTGCCCAGACCTTCCCACATAGAAATTACCTTTCCTCCCACATACATACCTACTGGAAATTAAATAATACAAAACAAAAGCTCACATTTTACTATAGAAATCGTTTAAAAATACCGCAGTAGATATTATGCCAGGTCTGGTGGTGCACACCTGTAATCTCTGAACTCGGGAAGCTGAGGGAGGAGGATCACCATGAGTTCAAGGCCAGCCTGTACTACAAAGTGAGACCCTGTCTCAGAAAAAAAAAAAATTACTGGGTTGAAACAAATCGTGGTAAAATACACGTTACATAAAATTTATATTGACCATTTTAAATGTATAGTTCAGTAGTGTTATGTATATTCTCGTTGTTTTGAAACATCTCCAGGACATTTTTGTTCTGCAAACTGAAGCTTCATATCCGTTAAGTAACTACCTTCCCCTTTCCAGCCTCTGATAATTACCATTCTACTTTCTGTCTATGAATTTGACTATGTTAGATACCTCATTTAACTGAATTAGCGTAATGTCTTGAAGGCACATCCATGTTGTAGCATATAACAAGATTTTCTTTTTTAAGGCTGAATAATATTTCTCTTCCTGTCCCTCGCCATCCCCCTTCTACCATTCTCCCTCTCCCTCCTTTCCCCCTCTTCTGGTCATGTGTGTGTGTGTGTGTGTGTGTGTGTGTCTGTGTGGTTTATCCATTCATCTGTTGCTGGAATTTGGCTTACTTTCACCTCTTGACTATTGTGAATAGTATAACATGTTTGAGCAAATATTTTTTGGCTATTTTTAATTAAAACTACTTATGTGTCTTTAAGTTATATATCAAATCCTTTGTTTCCATTGGGAAAAAGTCATCTCGTGAGTAATTTTGTAGTCTGAATCTACGTATCTTAGTGCTTTTTAAAAATTTTGTTTTAATGGTACATTTTAGATGTACATAGTGATAACATTCATTATAGGGGATTTGTACCTGTACATGATATATCTTGTTGCTTCTTCTTTTCCCTTTCCCCTCCCCTTCCTTCACCCCCTCTTCCCTCCTTATTTACAAAAGCTTTGTTTCCATTTTTTTCTTCTATTTCTCTTGTCCCTCTGTTCCTTTCTCCCTCCCCCTCCATTGTTCCCTTTCCCAATATAATACATATTAGTCTTTATTTACACTTTCAGTTTCTCATACCAGAGAAACAATGTGGTGGTTAAACATGTGTGTCCGATTCATTTCACTTAAGAGTATGGTCTCAAGATGCATCCATTTTCCTAGAAATATCTCAAGCTTGTCATTCTTTATGGCAGAGTAGATTTTTATCTCCTAATGTTACATGTCTTTTCAAAAGTTTCAAAAGTAGTGATTTTAGTTAGATAAAAGCAATGAAATAGGTCATAAACTCTACTAAAGACAAATTCTGTATGCAAATAGGTAAACAAGGTAAAGTAAAAAAATTGCAAAGTTTTCCAATCTTAATGTCACCAATTGTTATCACAACATCTTTTTCTTTTTTTTTTTT